>WNWU01012091.1:129335-153340 GCA_012654045.1 Ptyas mucosa
ATAAGGGACGTAATTGCCATTGAATCTTTGGCAACCTGGCAATGTTTTCTTTATATGTCTGATCAACAACTTTCCTTCTTTGGAGTGACATCATAAGTGACTGATGCTTAACCTGTTTTGAAAATAGTGGAGAAATGGAATTGGGAAGTTGGAAGCTACAACGTTGCTCTAATTCTAGAAATCAGGACAAAGGTTTAATATTAATTAATGGATCAGGAATCCATTTCCCTGCAAAACGTTGGATGAAATGGTCAAACATCAACTATCTGGTACAGATTAGCAGGTCTTGATTTGAAAATCCTTTGGAAACTAGATAAAAATGAAAGTTAAATAGAAAATCATTGACACTACTCCCCCCCATATAGGGAAAAAGAAGAAACAAGAGGGATATTTGAAAAAATAAACTAAAACATGTTTTACATTTATATTGTATGTGTTGTTCTTTTTTTTTTTATAAGAATGGAGAATTCACCACCGCCACCCACAGAACTCATACTTGTTCTGCTCCAGGACCTGTAATTTTTTTTTAAAAAAATCTGTTTATCTATATGTTCATCATCTTTCCATCTTGCTATCTTTAATTTTACAGTTCCAACAATATCATTTATGAAAATTCCAGACATCCTACAATGGTAGGGGGAAAGGTCAAATTTTTTTGACTGGTTTATTGAAAGGAATTGAAATAGATAGCATCTGCCTTTTACGATATACTAAAAGGATATCTAAACACTAATGGAACAAGAACTCAAGAAATTGAGACTCTAGAAAAAGCACAGAGAATACCAAGAAAGATGATTAGGGACCTGAGGCTAAAATGTATGAAGAATTGTGACAGGAATTGGACATGTCTGGTCTAGTGAAAAGAAGAACTAGGGGAGATATGATAGCAGGGTTCCAATATTTGAGGGGTTACCATAAAGATGAGAGGGGCAAACTATTTTCCAAAGCACCAGAAGGCAAGATGGGAACCAATGGATGGAAACTAATCAAGGAGAGAAGCAATCTAGAACTAAGGTGAAATTTCCAAACAGTGAGAACAATCAACCAATGGAATGGCTTGCCTTCAGAAGTTGTAGGTGCCCCATCACTAGAGTTTTTCAAGAAGAACTGGACAGCCATTTATCTGAAATAGTATAGTATTCTCCTGCTTGAGCAGAGGGTTGGACTAGACAACCTCCAGGGTTCCTTACAACTCTGTAATTCTATGTTCTAAATATTTCACAGAATAATACTTAGTACAGGTGAAGGCTTTGGAAAAGATATTAAAATGCTGTGAAGTGTCTATACCTACAAAGATCAGAGTCATGTTTGCCATAGTATTTCCAGAGACTTTACAGAAGCTAAAGTGGAATTTTAATATTGATGCTTTTGAACTTTGCTGTTAGGGAAGATTCCTGAAAATTCCATTGGCAGCCAAGAAAAGAAACTGGATAGATCATGAAACAAATCAATTCAGAATTTTTACTTGAAACAAAAATGACCGGGCACAAATTATTCTATTTGGACACCTCATATGAAAACCCAGCCCTCTGGAAAAGGCTCTAATGCTGGGAAAGAGGGAAGGAAAGAGAAAAAGAGGACAATGAGCAGGAAGGCTGACATACTCAGTTACGTACATTGACCACGAATGCATAATTGGGAAACTTGAAAGAATAAGTTAAAGTTGTTTTTTTAAAAAATTTGATTTATATGCCGCCCTTCTCCAGAGACTCAGGGCGGCTTACAATGCGTTAAGCAATAGCCTTCATACTTTTGTATATTTATACAAAGTCAGCTTATTGCCCCTACAAACTGGTTCCTCATTTTACCTACCTTAGAAAGGATGGAAGGCTGAGTCAACCTTGAGCCTGGTGAGATTCGAACTTACAGTAATTGCAGACAGCTGGTGTTAATCACAATGCTTTTAGTCTGCTGAGCCACCAGGCCCCTCATTACATCATCATGCCAGAAATCTATGTATGGCAGAGGTCTTCAACCCAGACTGTGTACCTGTACCAGTCCATAGTCCATTGGGAATCAGTTGCACAAGTAGCAGGCAAGTGTGCAAAGCTTCATTTGTGCATGTGTGGGATCTAGGTTTTGTGCATGCAAAACCATCCCCTCATCCCACCTGTTGCTGCAGCCAGAAAGTTTAGGGGACCACTGATCTATGGGGTTCCTGAGTTGAAAACAATTTGGTGGCACATAATCAATCTATCAATCCATCAATCAAATCACTGAAATGTTAAGAATTGACCACTGAAGAAAGTTCTGTTGACAGGGCCTACAGTCAATCGTTGGAATTATATTCTATGAATAATCTATTGTTCCTTTCATCCTTGATTATAAAATCATTGTCAACTCTGAAGTGAACCTGGCTGGGGCCACTTTGGAGGCTTCAGGCTTGCCACAATGAGAAGAAGGGATAGAGATGCGGAACATAGTTAGATGGGGTTTTTTTTAGCCAAAACAAAATAGTTTCCTGTGGGCACCAAGGACATTCCAACAAATGGCTAGAGAAAGGAGGAGAAAAGTAACCAGGCGACCAGCCAGTACCTTGATTGGACAATGTGACTAGTTGTTTGGGGAAAGGGGGAACTTTCACTTTTTAATCAGGTGAAAACCAGGGAAATTTCAGAATTAGTTTTCACCAGTTTGTGCCAATACGATATCACCAATAAAATTGTTCTTTGAGGAATCTGCCTGACTCAGAGTTCTGCTTTTTATGGAGTTATTCCCGGCTGTGGGAAGAGATTGCCATGGACTTTATCATAGAGCTCCCTGACAGAGGGGGAAATACAGTCATTTGGACCGTAATAGACCTATTCTCGAAACAAGCCCACTTTGTAGCTTGCCCCAGTCTCCCATCCACCCATAAACTGGCTAAACTGTTCATAAGGCATATTTATAGGCTGCATGGTGTCCCTCGGAGAATCATCTCTGCTAGGGGGATCCAGTTCACAGTCAAGTTCTGGAAGGAATTCATAAAGTCCATTGGGTCCTCACGGGGACTTAGTTCGGTATTTCATCCGAGCACTAATGGGGCAGCAGAATGCACAAACGCAGTGGTGGAACAGTATTTAAGATCCTATGTGAACTATCAGCAAACACATTGGGCAGAACTGTATCTTTAACCTATTCTTTCAAGTTTCCTAATGGTGCATTCATGGTTAATGTAACTGAGTATGTCAGCCTTCCTGCTCATTGTATGCCAAAGTGGGATACAACAATGTGGTGCAGAGTAGCACCGGACTGACCGCTTTCCAAGTCATTAGTGGCATGGAATTTGTTTCCTGTGGGAGCCAAGGACGTTCCAACAGGTGGCTGGAGAGACGAGGAGTAAAGTAATTAGGCAACCAGCCAGCACCTTGATTAGACAATGTAACTGATTGTTTGGAGAAAGGGGGGATTTTCACTTTTTAATCAGGTGAAAACCATGGGAACTTTCAGAGTCCGTTTTCACCAGTTTGTGCCAATATGATATCTCCAATAAAATTGTTCTTTGAGGAACCTGCCTGCCTCAGAGTTCTGCTTTCTATAGTGTTATTACTTGGAACCCTGACAATCATAGTTGAAATCCAATAGTATTGAACTACACGTATACACAACTTCCTAAATATTTATTTTTAGCATTTTAAGTCTAAGCTAAGTCTAAATCCAATCTAAAAAAACCCAATATAGCCTACCAACAAGCAGTATTTCCTTTTCAGATTAGAAGATAGACCATGCAGTTACAGCCTGCTCTGAGTTTTTCTTTCTATGGAGACACAATCCTAGCCTCTTCTGCATTTACAGTTTCTGATTCAGAACAATTCACACTTGAATAAAAGTTCAAAGCCCACAGGAAGAATCAAGACTTCAGTTGCTTGTGCAGTGTTTTCGGGAGTGGAGTGGACTGCATTTCAAAATTTATTTTAATAAAAAAGGGTGCTGATATATCTTTGCATAATATGGAATGGAGGGGAGCTGTATGGATTTGTCAGTTTAAGGTTTACATACTGTCATTAAATGATTCAGGATCAAATCCCAAATAGTTTTAATGTGTTCGTTTTGGTTTGAATTTTGACACTTCAAAAACACAGGACAAAAAATCCTGCAATATAAATAAAGAGAGGATAATTTCTTAAAAAGCAGAAGCAGGACTGCAGCTCACTAATTGCCTCATCAGAAAAGTTAGATATGAAGAAGGGGGAGATTAGGCGAACTACCAAGTGAGCATTTTCAGCTTTTCTTCTTCAGTCGTTCTTCTGTGAATGCTAATAACTCTATGATTAAGTGATCCTAAAGGTGCTTTTTCAAGGGAGACATTTTTCCTCGTGGAAAAACAAAGTCTAGCTGCCTCTTGAAAAAGCACTTTCGGAACAACCATAACCTGGATGATTGAGAATCTCCATAGACATCATTAAGTGATACTCTGGTGTGTAATTGCAACACAGTAAGTCCGTCTGGCTGACTGATGCCACTCCTGGTAGAGCTTGTGTTAATTCTTGGGTTGAATCAGAAACTAAAAATATAAATGTTCGTATCTGTTGACTATAAGCATGCCACAGTAGGATAACTAACACCCAATTTGACAGACATCATATTATGCCATTGTTTATTTTTCAGGATAATGACTCTGCAATTTGCTTTTAGATGTTTCCTCAGCCTCAGTGTTGAGAAGATGACTACTTCCAGGCCTTTGAGAGTTGCAGGCCTGAAGGGAGTTTCTCACAAACCATCTCAGCTCTTTTCACAGATGAGATAATTTCAACTTTAACTAGAATTTGCTGACATGAAAACTGAATTGCTTGGAGGACATCAGAATGGTTTAGAGAAGTCAACACACACACACACACACACTTTATTCATATCTAGAGTCCCAATGTAAATTTTCCTGCTGCTGAAAATGAGCAACTAGAGCTATGGTTGGTACTTTCAGAGTTATATATTTAAAACAATGGGACTAAAATAATACCATATTTTCCCCAAAATAAGACTGGGTCTTATATTAATTTTTGCTCCAAAAGATGCATTAGGGCTTATTTTCAGGTGATCTCTTATTTTTTACATATTTATTTATTTATTTATTTAATTTGTATACCGCCCTTCTCCGGCTGGACTCAGGGCGGTGAACAGCCAAAATAAAAACAGAGCATACAAAATTAAAAAACAATTTAAAATAATTAAATAGTTTTGGCCCACAATTTAAAACAACCAAGTTAAAACCAATTTACAATTTAAAACCAGAACAGTAGGGTCAAGCCAGGCCGGCTAGATGAAATAAATGTGTTTTCAGGGCTCGATGGAAAGCCCGGAGGTCAGGTATCGTGCGTATCTCTGGGGGTAGGTCATTCCAAAGGGCGGGTGCCGCCACAGAGAAGGCTCTCCCTCTGGGGGTCGCCAGCCGGCATTGTCTGGCGGACGGCACCCTAAGGAGGCCCTCTCTGTGGGAACGTACTGGCCGGTGGGAGGCTATTGGTGGCAGAAGGCGATCTCGTAAGTACCCTGGCCCTAAGCCATGGAGCGCTTTAAAGGTGGTCACCAACACCTTGAAGCGCACCCGGAAGACCACAGGAAGCCAGTGCAGCTCGTGCAGGAGAGGTGTCACATGGGAGTGTCCCGTTGCTCCCATAATCCCCCGCGCGACCACGTTCTGGATCAACTGGAGCCTCCGGATGCACCCCAAGGGGAGCCCCATGTAGAGAGCATTACAGTAGTCCAGGCGGGAAGTGACGAGTGCCTGAGTGACTGTGCGTAAGGAGTCCCGATCCAGAAAGGGACGCAATTGGCATATCAGGCGAACCTGATAGAAAGCCCCCCTGGCCACGGCCGTCATATGCTCTTCTAAAGACAGCCGTGCATCCAGGAGGACGCCCAAATTGCGAGCCCTCTCCGTGGGGGCCAATGATTCACCCCCAATAACCAGCGATGGCACCAGCTGGTTATATCGGGACGCCGGAAGCCACAGCCACTCGGTCTTGGAAGGGTTGAGACGAAGCCTGTTCCTCCCCATCCAGGCCCGCACGGCCTCCAGGCACCGGGACATCACTTCAAGGGCATCGTTGGGGTGGCCTGGGGTGGAGATGTACAGCTGAATATCATCAGCGTACTGGTGGAATTCCACCCCAAAGCCACGGATGATCTCACCCAGCGGCTTTACATAAATGTTGAACAGGAGGGGCGAGAGGACCGATCCCTGCGGTACCCCGCAAGCAAGGCACCTCGGGGTCGACCGCTCCCCCCCTGCCAACACCGATTGCGACCGATCGGAGAGGTAGGAGGAGAACCACCGCAAAACGGTGCCCCCCACCCCCAGCCCCTCCAACCGGCGCAACATGATACCATGGTCGATGGTATCAAAAGCTGCTGAGAGATCTAATAGGACTAGGATAGAGGAGCAGCCCCTATCCCAAGCCCTCCAGAGATCATCGTCGGTTCCGCCACCCTGCGGCGGGGTGTAGCGGTTAGAAAGTCTAGTCGAAGGAGCGAGTGGTCCGACCATGACAAGGGTTCGATGACTATATCCCCTGTATCAAGGCCACTCGACCACTGCCCAGAGATAAAAACTAAGTCCAGAGTGTGTCCACCAATGTGAGTGGGGCTGTGAATTAACTGAGTCAGGTCCATGGCCGTCATGGAAGCCATGAACTCCCGGGCTACCTCAGACATTTCACCGATGGATGGCAGGTTGAAATCCCCCATGACCAAAAGTCTGGGGGTAGCAACCGCCACCCTGGCTATGACGTTGAGCAGCTGAGGCAGGGCTGTTGCCACATGGCAGGGAGCCAGGTACGTGATCAACAAACCCATCTGCACTCCACGACCCCACTTCACGAAGAGGGACTCACATCCGGCTATCTGTGGTACAGTGGTCTCCCTCGGATCCAGACCTTCTTTTATGATAACCGCCACCCCCCCGCCCCTGCCCTGAGCTCTCGGCTGATGGAATGCACGGAAACCAGGTGGGCACATATCCACGAGGGGAACTCCCCCCTCCTGGCCCAACCAGGTCTCCATAATGCCCATCAGGTCCGCTCCCCCCTCTTGAATAATATCGTGAATGAGGGGGGCTTTATTAACCACGGACCTGGCATTGCATGTCATCAGCCGAAGGCTCTGGCCCTGAGAATCTAAGCAACCTGGGGAACGAGAGAAGCATTGGGGACCGGAGTGCGCAATCTCTCTAAGGTAGCGAGTGCGCACTCCCCGAACATGATGTGGCCCCCTGCTTCTGCCATATCTACCCCTCCCACTTATTATACTAATGTGGCAACCCTCCCTGAGTTGGACTCTGACCCCCTCCCTGACCTCTGCTTCTGTATCCTTGATGTTGCAGCCCCCCTCGGGGCCTGGTCTCGAACCCGGTGGATTTCCCCCCAAACCCACCCTAATCCCTCCCGAACCCCTTAAAATTTTGTCTAAAAACCCACTTAAAAAATCCCTCAAACTCCTCTTTGTTGCATGCCATCTCTCGGGGTCCCAAAACCTCCATAGACATAAATATTGGAAGTTAGTTAAATTATTGGCATTCTGTTTTACTGAACAGGTAAGGAATGATAGGATAGAGTAAAGGTGTTTTAATATTTCTATCTTGCAGCCAAAGTGGACACACACCTTAGATATTGATTCTGGGGGAACTTAGAACTGAAAAGATTGAAGAAGATATATGGGTTTAGAGAGAATCTCACCCTTAATCCAGGGGTGAAATGTGTTGTGGCTCCGACCCCCGAGCCCATCGTATCGGAGGAAGAAGGCTCCGAACATGAAGGAGAGGAGCCGGCCAGGCCTCCCTCCCCCAGCCCCTCCTCTCTGACAATTCCTCAGGTGTCGGCCGAAGGAGAGGAGATTGGCCAGGAGCCAGGTGTCTCTGATCGGTTGGAGAGTGATGAGAGAGACAAGTTGTGGCTGGACCCACGTCAGCGTCGGCATGCTAAACGATCACAGCAGAAGAGGAGGCGTGCCAGGGATTAAGCTGAGTCACTGGACCACACCCCACAGGCTATATAAAGGAGGGGTGTGGCCGTTTAGATTCTGTGACGGACAAAGTTAATTCTTGCAAGCTTCTTTGGTGCAAAACCTCAGTCTGCTGAAGGATTGTGAATTGGACTGTTTTTTCCCAGCCGGTGTGTATTGCATTTGTTATCTGGTGGAGGAACACCCCCCTTCTTGTTATAGTAAAGAACTTGGCAGCCGGTTCCCGTAGAGCTGTCAAGCCTCTGCTAACGGACCGTTTGTGTGTGCCAATTATTTAACCCTCAACTGTCTGTGTGGGTTTGTGCGTGTGGAGGACGGGGACAGAACAAAATGCTCCCGGTTCGGACCGGCTCAGGCGAGTAGGTAGCGATGCTGGCGGGCAGTTCAGAGAACTGGTAGCAAAAATCCCTGCCCCCACCCCCCATGCCCAGCTGAGCCGCCTGACTGAGCCAAGCACAAAAAACTTTTTTCCTTTTAAATGGTTCTGACGATCCAAGCTCTGAGTATCCCAGCTGAGTTGCCTGCAGTTAGCTACCTAGCAAAAATCCCTCCCCCCCCTCCATCTTGCTTACCTTAGTTGCTGGTCGCAACGCCCGACTTGCTTCGCTTGCTGTAATACCTGCAATCCATTCCCTCAGCAAGCAACTCCCTGCCTGCAATCAAGCTCATCAGTGAGCAGCTCTAGCTGCCTACCTGCCTTGGCAACTTTAAGACTTGTGGACTTCAACTCCCAGCAAAGCTGGAAGTCTTAAAGTTGCCAAGGTTTGAGAGCCCTGTTCTATTGGGTAAGTTTTTTTCCCCTTTGGGAGCTTTAAAAAAATAGTTAATTGGGGTTTTTTTAGTTGTTCTTTTTTTAGACCTAGCCATTTAAAGTTTAGGAAGTTTTAAATTTAGCTCCTTTTATATAAAAATAAAAATAAATTAAAATAAAATCATATTTGTGCAGCTTTCTGAGATTTAGTGTGTTTCTGTAGTGTTTCACTCTAACTACACAAACACACAAAATCTCACAAAACTGTATGTGGAATTTTGTGTGTGTAAAGTGTGAAAGTTGTTTTTTTGGGGGCTTTTTGGGCCTGTGTGAGATTCCTGCTTGTTGCAGGGGCCATTTTGGGTCAGCACAGCTGCTTTTACTTTGTGAGTGAGCCAGTTGTGTTGTGTTGTGTTTTGTAGGTTAAAAAAGGGCAAAGAAGTAACATTGACTTGGCCACGCCCACCCAGTCACTTTACCACCAAGCTCCGCCCACTAATTAAACCACGCCCACAGAACCGGTAGCAAAAAATTTTAGATTTCACCCCTGCCTTAATCTATAATTCTTTCTAATTCAGTAAAGTTCCTAGAAAACTAAATCAACAGAGAAAACAAGCCACAGCATTCTGAGTTAAACTGAATGAGTTAAGACTCCATAAATTAATAAAGTATGCCTTATGATGAGTAACTTTCTAGAAAAAGATAAAGGAAAAAAATTGTATGCAAAATATATTTGGACTGATTACAAAATTCTTTAATACTTCAATCAGACACAAATTTTCTTGTAGTCAGTTACAAGCAATACCATTCTAAAATAATTTGCAAAATTATTATTATTATTATTATTATTATTATTATTATTATTATTATCATTATTATTTAATCTTTAGTGAGATTCACAGCCTTTGAGGCTGGTTAATAGCTCAGCAGCTCGAGTCCTAACCAAGGACCTAGGAACTGTTAAGGTATCGTCGGAGGATGTAAGCTGTTCTGAGTAAGGTGGGTTTTTGTAGAGTCAAAATGTTCAAGTCCGGTAAATTTAGAATTTCTAAATAGCGGGGTAGCCCTTTGTGTATTGGTCCAAGGGCTCCAGTTACAATAAGGACAACATACGATTTCTTTTTCCACAGTCGCTCAACTTCAATTCCAGGTACTTTGTGATTTTTTCTTGCTGCTTATCTTCAATCCGCGCATCACCAGGTAGTGCAATGTCAATGAACCATACTTTTTTCTTTTCAACTATTGTTATGTTTGGTGGACCAAGTGCCTGTCAGTCGGAATCCTGAAGTCCCACAAGATCTTGAGTTTCTCATTCTCTAAAACTTTCTCAACCTGGTGTTCCCAGTGGTTTTTGCTGTACTCAAATCCAAACTTCTGGCACAATTTCCAGTGAATGATCTTAGCAACGCGGTCATGGCATAGTAGGTAGTCAGTTTGTGAAATGTTGCTGCACCCACTGATCAGGTGGTCGACTGTCTCATCTTTCTCATTACAGAGGTGGCATTTGCTGTTGGTGGTAACATGTTGAATTTTTGCTTTCATGCAGTTTGTGGCTAGGGCTTGTTCTTGAGCTGCCAAAATAAAACTTTCTGTTTCTTTTTTCAGTACTCCTGATCTTAACCAGTTCCAAGTTAGTTTCTGGTCACCTTTGTCTTCAATACTTTTCAAGTATTGGCCATGCAGAGCTTTGCTTTTCCAATTTTCAGCTCGCTGCTCAATTACTTCTTTCTAGATTTGTATTAAGACTTTCTACAGACCTTAAGTTATAATACTCCGCAGTCTTTTATGAAGCTACAATGCCAATCATAGAAATGAGAATCTAGAGTCATTCAATGCCAGAGGGTAGATTTGAATGTAGCACACTCTCATCTTGTTCAAACAAATAAACTATTATAATGTGTTTGAAATAATTCCTAGAAATTCCATTCAATATTAATATTTCAAAAGAAATAGAGGAAAAGTTCCTTCTTTGGAGATCTTTTACAGGAAAATTAGATCCAGAAAGATCGGATTTGAGCTAATGACTCAACAGAGTATTATTCTGCTTTATTTTAGCTGACATATGGCTCATTAGCCCAAGAGGAGTTTCAGTCTAGCAAACGCTCTTCACTTTATTTCATGGTTCCAAAAGAGGACCATCAGTACATTGGGATTATTCAACTGCTTCATCATTTCAGATGGTCGTGGATTGGGATTTTTACTATGGATAACAACAACGGAGAATGTTTCCTACAGAAAATGCAGCCCATACTTCCACAAAATGGAATCTGTTCATCGTTCGTACAAAGACTTTCACAACTAGTCCACTTTGAACGCTATATAGAACTTTATCACATGATCTCAGGTATGTCCACTAATTTGAGGAATAGCAACACCACCGCATTTCTCGTCTATGGAGAATCGCTGACAATTATGTGGCTCAGGGTTATCATGTTTGTAGCAGATCTTGAAAACAAGCAAGCTGCATCATTTAGAAAGGTGTGGATCATGACAGCGCAGATTGATTTTCTGCTGTCTGGCTTACAAATCAGTTGGGATCTCCAGATGTTCCATGGGGCTATTTCCTTCACTGTTCATTCAACAGCAGTTGTAGGTTTCAAGGAGTTTCTTCAGGCCATCAAGCCTCATTCAGACTACAGAGATGGGTTTCTGCAGGACGTTTGGGAACAATCATTTGATTGCTCATTCTCAAAAACAGAATTACAAGAAATGTCCAATAGGCAGTGCCCAGTGGAAAAGAAACTGGAGGATCTTCCTGGGCCCGTGTTTGAAATGGAAATGACTGGCCAAAGCTACAATGTCTACAATGTTGTTTATGCTGTGGCTCATGCTTTGCAAGCAGTACTCATGTCCGGGTTCAATAAGAAAATAACAATGATGGGTAAAAATACTGACCTTCCACATCTGCAGCCTTGGCAGGTATTCTCTCTGCATTGGACACTTCTTTTATTTCAATGAGCAATTTGATCTAGAATTATCAATTGAACCTACCCTCAAAATGAAGCTATAGAGCACTGCACATCAGAACAACTAGACACAAGAACAGTTTTTTCCTGAACGCCATCACTCTGCTAAACAAATAATTCCCTCAACACTGTCAAACTATTTACTAAGTCTGCACTACTATTAATCTTCTCATTGTTCCCATCACCCATCCCCTTATGACTGTATGACTTGTTGCTTTTATCCTTACGATTTATATTGACTGTTTCCTAATAAGTTTTGATTGCTTATTTGTACCTTATGACTATCATTAAATGTTGTACCTTATGATTCTTGATGAACATATCTTTTCTTTTATGTACACTAAGAGCATTAGCACCAAGACAAATTCCTTGTGTGTCCAATCACACTTGGCCAATAAAAAATTCTGTTCTGTTCCGTTCCGTTCCGTTCCGTTCCATTCCGTTCTATTCTATTCTAGTGAGGAAAGTCCTAATATTTTATGCTTATAAAATCCAATTAGGTATGAACGCCAAGAAACTACTATATTGTTAAGTAACACAAGGGAACCTGGCTTCCCCATCGACTTTGCTTGTCAGAAGGAGGCAAAGGTCATAAATGTGAAAACAGGTCTTAAGTCACTTTTTTCAGTGCCATCGCAACTTCAAACAGTCACTAAACAGGCTGTTGTAAATAGAGGACTAACTGTATTATCCTTTAAATTCTCTGTTTCTTTCATTCTCTTTCACATAGCTCCATCCATTTCTACATGGCATTTCTTTTAACAGTTCGGCTGGAGAGAAAGTTTCCCTGAATGAAAAAGGGGAAATAATGGGTGGATTTGATACCATCAACCTCATCACATTTCCCAATCGGTCTTTTCAAAGAGTTAAAGTTGGAAGAATAGATCCGAGTCCTCCAACAGGCAAAGAATTATTCATTGATGAAGATCTGATTGTCTGGCACCCAGCTTTTAATCAGGCATGGACTCATTTAATGGACTATATCTTGAGCTATTATGATTCCAGATAGAGGCCTTGGTCTCTTAAACCATATTGAGCAAAGCCTCTTTAGAAATCTAATTTCTATGTTTGTAAGAAAAAATAGCATACTATGAACAAATATGGCCCATGATCAAGCATTAATCAAATTGACAAAATGATGTTGCAATGTAAAAGTCAGATTTTCTTTTTGGTTGCAATTATCTTTCAAATAATGGACGTTGCCTTATTTTTATAACATTGTCATCCTACATATTTATTTACTCACCTTGCCTTTTTCAAAGAGACCCTTTTCCTCATCATTGTAATTTCAACAACTTTTAATGTATAATATAAATCCAGCTAGGTAATATTCAGTAGCCCTCTGTGAAGTAAAGAATTCTTTACCCCAATAAAAGAGGATGATTAATAACTCACGAATGAAGGTGTCCCAGGATAATGTTGAAGAATCTATTCTGAGTCGGTTTCTGGTCAACCTTTGGTTCCGGTGACTGACCCAGATTGGAAGGATTAATCAATGCTTTTTAAAAAATCTCCCTTTGCAAAAATCTTTTATGTTTATCACCAGGTACTTCCAATTTCTCTGTGTAATGACCATTGCTCCCCTGGATACTGGAAAAAGGAGACTGAAGGAAAACAATTCTGTTGCTATGACTGTGTTCCATGTCCAGAAGGGAAGATTTCAAATCAAAAGGGTAGGTTAGACTTTTCTTTTCCATGCTTTGGAAAAAAACGGGGAAAGTCCAAATGGCCTATCTTGCAATGAAATTTAAAATGATACAAAAGGTTGCATTTCAAATATTAATATACCTTCCATTCCTGCTTCATTTCATGCCAATCCTAAATTTTCCATTTAAGGGAAAACTGAATTTTCATAGAAACATGATCGATTTGGTAACCAGTAGAAAGAACTTAAAGGAATAAAGGAATAATGTTTATTGGACCCGTGTCCCTCCTGGTTGGTACTGGCTTCCCGAGAGGTTACACGAGGCTGGCTCCAGAGGATTATAAATGCTTCTCTGTATGAGGGTTTCTTGCCTTCTGCCTTGAAAGAGGCGGTGGTGAGGCCTCTCCTCAAAAAGCCCTCTCTGGACCCGGCTATTCTAGCAAACTACCGTCCTGTCTCCAAACTTCACTTTGTGGCAAAGGTTGTTGAGAGTGTGGTGGCACAGCAACTCCCGCAGTACCTGGATGAAACTGTCTACTTAGATCCGTTCCAGTCCGGCTTCAGGCCTGGTTACAGCACTGAAACGGCATTGGTCACATTGGTTGATGATCTCTGGAGAGCTTGAGATAGGGGTTGCTCCTCTATCCTGGTTCTATTAGATCTCTCAGCGGCTTTTGACACCATTGACCATGGTATCTTTTTTTTATATTCAAATAACCAAACATTACATAATAAATTGTCATTCGTCATTTTATCCCCACCCAAAAAACCCCTCCCCACTTCCCCCTCGACTTCCCAGAACAAAAACAGGATTTAACAGACATAAACTAAAATATGCTAACTATTACAGAATTCAAAACTCTCTCACACTTGTTAACTCCCCTTTTAAAAGTTATACTTCCACCTTCCTTTTATAAATTCTCTCATCACATTTCACATTTATAAAAAATTATTTTAAAACATTTTAATCCATTAGTAAAACATTTTCCAAAATATAAGTTTCAAAGCTTTCAAAAAGTTATCCATTAAACTTTAAATTATCCATCTTTAAAATGCAGTACTATAAACTTATCATAAACTATAAAAGCTATCCAACTTTAATTAAATCTTTTAATATCGTACCAAAATATGACCAGTCTTTCTTTCTTTCTATATTCTTTACCTTTAAACTTCTATACCTTAAAACTACCATAAAATTAAAAAGTTATCCAACTTTAATTAATTCTTTTAAAATCATAAAGCCATCTCCAAATATGACCAGTCTGTATTTCTTCATGTATTTTCCCCTTTACTCCTCCCCCTACTCCAACTTTAATTAAATCCTTTTACTTCATAAAACAATCTCCAAAATATGGCCACTCTTTCTTCTTTCTATATCTTTTCCAGTCCTTCTTCAATAAAACTTCCACCTTCAGCATTACCCCTCCCCCTGCTCTTGTTTTCGAAAGTTTTTTGGTTTGAAATTGTGGATAATATGTCTTAGAAATTCGTTCTCTTCTTAGGGTTATTTCCTTTATTTTGAAGCCCCCATTTCGACGACTTCTGCATTTGTAATCCATCAGTTCATAAAGCCAAGCCTTGTCAAAATTATCAGACTGCAGTAAAAAAGTCCTCTTGCTGTTTCTCAATTAATTGAATGGAAGCCTCTTCCAGAGCCTGTGGTTCTGATGTAATAACCTCCATTTTAGCCCCAACAGTGTCTCTTTTGCCTTCCATAAACACATTGTCCTGATTGATTCCATCCTCTTTTTCTTCAGTCAGCAAAACATTCCCCAATTTAAAATATTGAATAGATCTGTTGATTATCTGTCTTATCTCAGCAGTAAAAGATTTTACAAAGTCTTTTAAGTCCTTCCCAGTCACCACTTGTAAATTTGCTGACTCCTGTAATCCTCCTTTATTTGCAGCCATTTTTCAATTGTCTCTTTATATTTGTATTAATTCAGCTATCAGATCATTAACTTATTTCCAGACAATTTAAAGATGTAAGTCAATTAAAGTCAATACCACAATCTTCTCCATTCCACTTCCACTTTAAGTCTTTTTCTTGAGTAACCTGATAGCTTGTTGCTAATGTTAACAAGGACTTTCACTTTTAAGTTTCAGTTTTCATGCCCAAAGGCGCCATCTTTTTCTTTTTATTTCTTAAAACAAAGTTAGCATAGAATACTTGCTTTTCAAGTCTCCTGAATTAATTCTGTCAGCATCCAAAGTCAAAAATCCGAATTCTTTTTAATCCTTTTTATTTCTTTGCTGGAGTGGATGCGACGCTTCGGTCTGCTTAGCAGACTCGTCCCAGCTCCGGAGCATTTGAAGGGCTTTCAGGGAGCTCTCACTCTGCAAGCCCCAGGCTTAAAAAAAAAGCCTGGGGGTCTAGGGGAGCTCTACCCAGACCCTTCTGCTCTTCTCTCCCCCTTTTCCCTGGGGGAGAGTTTTGAAGCCGCTAGACAGACAATTTTCGCTGTTCTAGCGGCTAAACGGAGACATGGGGCTGGAGCTCTTGAAGAGAGCTCTGTTAGCATTACACGGAGCGACCAGAAGTCCATTGACCATGGTATCTTGTTGCGCTGGCTGGAGGAGCTAGGAGTGGGAGGCACTGTTCTATGGTGGTTCTCTTCCTAACTCTCTGACCGGTCACAGTCTGTGCTGGCAGGGGGGCAGAGGTCGACTTCAAGACACCTTATTTGTGGAGTGCCGCAGGGGTTGGTCCTCTCACCTCTTCTGTTCAACATTTATGTGAAGCCGCTGGATGAGCTCATCCGTGGTCTTAGGGTGCAATGCCATCTTTATGCTGATGATACTCAGCTGTACATCTCCACCCCAGACCACCCCAATGATGCCCTTGCAGTGATGTCCCGGTGCCTCGAAGCCGTGCGGATCTGGATGGGGAGAAACAGGCTCCGACTCAACCCTTCCAAGACCGAGTGGCTGTGGCTGCCGGCATCCTGACATAACCAGCTGATACCATCACTGACTATTGGGGGCGAGTCATTGGCCCCTATGGAGAGGGCTCGCAACTTAGGTGTCCTCCTGGACACATGACTGTCCTTAGAAGAGCATATGACAGCCGTGGCCAGGGGAGCTTTCTATCAGGTTCACCTGATTCGCCAGTTGCGACCCTTTCTAGATCGGGACTCCTTACGCACAGTCACTCATGACCTCATCACTTCCCGTCTGGACTACTGTAATGCTCTCTACATGGGACTCCCCTTGAGGTGCACGCGGAGGCTCCAACTGGTCCAGAATGCAGCTGCGCGAGTGATATTGGGAGCAACATGGCGCTCACATGTAACACCTCCCCTACACGAGCTACACTGGCTCCCGGTGGTCTTCCAAGTGCACTTCAAGGTGTTGGTTCTTACCTTTAAAGTGCTCCATGGCTTAGGACCTGGGTACCTACGAGACCACCTTCAGCAACCAATAGCCTCCCGCCAACCAGCATGCTCCCACGGGGTGGGCCTCCTCAGGGTACCCTCACTAAAGTAATGTCAACTGGTGGTTCCCAGAGAAAGAGCCTTCTCTGGGGGGGCACCTACCCTTTGGAACAAGATACCCCCAGGGATACGAATGATCCCAGATCCTCATACTTTCCGTCGTGTACTTAAGACCTTTCTGTTTCACCAAGCCGGGCTGGCATAAATCTCTTCTAACTGTTCTGTATTTTTAGGCTGAAAATTCTTACCGATGAGCCAAATTGGCTTAATCATCTTATATTCACATTTTATATGTATGTTATTTTAATTGTTCACCGCCCTGAGTCCTTCGGGAGAAGGGCGGTATAAAAATTAAATAAATAAAAATAAATAAATAAATAAATAAATAACAACTGGTGGCCATTCAGAAAATAATTTGAATACTATGGAATACCTAGATGATAAATCCCTTGATTTTCCTTCCAGATATGGATGACTGTTTCAAATGTTCAGAAGATCATTATCCAAATGAAGAAAAGAATGGATGTATCCTGAAAGTGGTGATGTTTCTAACTTTTGAAGAAACATTAGGAATCAGTTTAGCTTCAGCTGCTCTTTGTTTCTTCTTCTTGACATCTTGGGCACTTGGAACTTTTATTAAGTACAGGGATACTTCCATTGTCAAAGCCAACAACCGGTCCCTCACCTACACCCTGCTTGTCTCTCTTCAGCTCTGTTTTCTCTCCTTTTTATTCTTCCTCAGCCAACCTGGCAATGTGACTTGCTTTGTCCGACAATCAATGTTTGGTGTCACTTTCTCGGTGGCCATTTCTAGTGTTCTGGCCAAAACTATCACCGTGGTTGTTGCTTTCATGGCCACTAAACCAGGTTCTCAGATGAGGAAGTGGGTAGGGAAAAGATTGGCTTTTTCTATCGTCCTCTCATGTTCTCTGTTACAAGCATGCATTTGTATTCTTTGGTTGTCGACATCTCCCCCATTCCCTGAATTGGACATGTACTCAGAGCTCCAAGAAATGATTTTACAGTGCAATGAGGGTTCAGCTTTCTTCTTCTACTGTGTCTTGGGCTACATGGGTATCTTGGCCATTGCCAGATTTATTGTGGCTTTCCTTGCCCATAAGTTACCTGACAGCTTTAATGAAGCCAAGTTCATCACCTTCAGCATGTTGGCCTTCTGCAGTGTGTGGATCTCCTTCTTTCCAGCCTATCTGAGCACAAAAGGAAAAGCCATGGTAGCTGTGGAGGTCTTCTCCATCTTGGTCTCCAGTGCTGCATTACTGGGATGCATATTCCTGCCAAAATGCTACATCATTGTTTTGCGACCTGACCTCAATCACAGGGAGCAACTCACAAAGAGAAATTAGTATATCATGTGTTCTTTCTGGCTTCCCTAATTAAAAGATCAATGGTGGGTTGTATGCAATTTCAGGGAAAGAACCTGACATTTGGTGCCTTTGCAACCCATACTCTTTCTTTCATTGAGGTTTCTCTATAATTTCTAGATTTAAAGGGATTTTAGCCTGGTCTAGTGGTTAAGGAACTGCGGTAGAAAGCAAGGGACCATGAGTTCAAGCCTGCCTTGGCCATGAAAGCCAGCTGGCTAACTTTGGACCAAACACTGTTTCTCAGACCAGTGTACCTCAAAAAGTTGTTGCTATGTGGAAAAAATAAGGAGGACAGCATATTGGATATGTTTGCTGCCTTTGGTTGTTTGTAAAAATAATAAAGTGGTACATATTGTAAAAAAATAAATAAAAAATGAATGAAATGAAATACTAAAATGAAATGAAATAATAAAATAAAATAATATAAAATATAAAATAAAGTAATAAAATGAAATGAACCTGCTATGGCAAGTGAAAGGGATTGAAAGGTATAAAATGTACGATGACATCATTAACTAAATTCCACCCAGTTTGTAAATGCATAATGAGCTGCACAAAAGGATGTCATTTCCATACCATGTTTACTGTTATGTTTTATTATAATTTATTATAAATAGATAGCTAAATAGCTAGGGAGCTAGATATCCAGATATCCAGAGAGAGAGGAAGGAGGGAGGGAGTGGGGAGAGGGAGAATGGGAGGGAGAGGAATAGAGAAAATGAGATAGAGAGATGGGCGTACAGACGTACAGACGTACAGACGTACAGACGTACAGACGTACAGACGTACAGACGTACAGACGTACAGACGTACAGACACATTGATTCTATGCACAGGACAAGTAGCCCAAATTATAATGAAAGTGCAATCCTAATTGAGATAGAAACTAGTTACTCTGTACTTCTCTGCAAGTGATGCTTCAAGACTAAGTAAAATCCTTGAATAAACCTTATGACATACATTGGAAGGAGTTTTATTTATTCCTTCATTTATTCACACATTTAAGAGAATGCATATGGCATTTCACTATCAGTGTCTCTGAGCTGCTTTAAAAAAATTTAAAAATATACAAAGAATAAAAACACACCACTAGGAATAAAAACCAATCGGTTGAGCCACTTCATAGGTTCCAACCCATTCTGGGTTCCACTGTCTGTTATTTTTCAGGTCCAGAAATGAACCAAGGATTCAGTCTTTATTTGACTAATGCCTTTTATTTGTTTCTGTCACACAGGGTACTAGGACAATAAAGAATCTGAGGAGAAGTATCAACATATATACAGGAGGAGGAGCATCGGTAAGGAGGGGTTTGGAAGGGGAGGTGCTAATGAGGACATTAACCCTTACATACATACACAACAGGTTGATTATTTTACTTAACATCCACAGGCCTATTGACAAAATTAGGACTTTGCAAAAGAGGGTCAAAGTGGGGACCAATCTAATCTCAGTGTGGAAGATGTTTCCGAGGGAGGGAGCCATCATGAAGAAGAGACTTCTTCTGGGTCCCATCAGATGTCCTCACTTAAGAGAGAGGACGTATAACATTCCCTGCCTCCCTGTTCCGCTGGATCACATGGATGTGATCAGGAAGAGACATTTCTTCAAATAACCTGGTCCCAAGCCATGTAGAGTTAAAAGTGACAACCAGCACCTTGAATCAGTGGTGGGTTCCTCCCGGTTCGGCCTGGTTCCGCCGAGCCGGTAGCAGTGATGATATGATGTCACCGAACTGGTTCTCCCCCCTGCGCCCCCCGCCTCCCCCCACCTCCCCCTGCCCCCCACCCACCCCCACGTTATTCTTACCTTTTATTTGGCCCCACCCTCAATCTATTGCTGCCTCCTGAGTCCCAGCTCATGGCTAGACGGAAAAAAAACCTGTTTAAACTATTGCTGCGGGGCTTCAAAGGACCACCCTACAGCTGATCAGTGTTAAAAGAAAACAAATGAGTAGACCCTCCAAAAATAAATGGGTAGATCGGTACAGCTCTGCAAGCAGTTAAAAGCCTGGTAGACCAGTACCTCTGCTAAATCCTAAATAATTGTCACATGACCATCAAGCCACGCCCACAAAATAAGTCACGCCCACAGTACCGGTAGTAAAAAAATTTAGAACCCACCCCTGCCTTGAATTGTACTCAGAAGAAAATTGTCAGCCAATGAAACTCCCACAGGAAAGGTGACACAACTGAGTCTGCAGAAAACCATACAGGTGGCTGCATTTGGAAACAATTGGAGCTTATGGATACTTTTAAAGGACAGCCCCAGGTAGAGCCCCATGTAGAGCTGATGATCTCATAATTGGTGGCCTGGCGTCCCACATAGTTTATCACTTTTATGAAATGAAATTTAAGGAACATCCTTGCATAAAACCTTATGACATCCCATTTTTCCCTTTTTATAATCTTTACCAGTTCCCCCAAAATTTCATATATGAATAAAAGTTGTTTCTGCAAAAATGTAGGCTTCTTTTTTAATCTTTAACTTCTCTGTTTTTGAAATGTTTCTAATTGTAGGAAAAGAAATAATATTCTTTAGAATTTTTTAAAGCAGGGATGTCAAATTCAGTTTCATTGAGGTGTCAGGTTTCAGGCTAATAAGAAAGAAGGACACAAGCATACTAGGTTTGTTGCTGCCTTTTCTTTATTTCTGGCACTCGCTCACAATCTAAGAAGGAACTATTGTTAGGGCTAACAGGCTGTGCCTTTTATATGTGCCAGCAGGCCTGGAGCTGCCATTCGGAGGGGAGGCGAAAACCCACCTGCTGAAGTCCCGGGAGGGCTGAATATTTCTGCATGGTGCGACCGATTGCCTGGGGAAGCCACAGAATCACCCAAACCCATCCTTCCAATCCACGGGTCTGTAGCGTGGCCGCTACACAGCTGAGAGGTGGCCGCGCACCAATGACGTCATTAGGCAAATCAGCATGATCAGGAAAAGCTGCTGTCGCCCTCTCTGCCTTCAGACCGGACTTTCCTTGTTGCTCTCCTGCAGCACTTCCGGGTCATAGGGGGAGGAAACAACAAGCGTGATTGGGTGGCGGTTAAAAGGGGATTAACATATAAAAGGTGGTGGGAAGCACGGGCTGTTAGACCTAACAATTCTGTCAGGTTCAAGGTTAACAGCCCGTGCTTTCCACCACAGAAGACAGAAAAACACCGATGAGTCACAGGGTCTTGAGACACCTCCCCTCCCTTTCAGTCAGCCATGATTGATTCCCATGGAACCAAACATCAGAGGCAAGGGCCTCCCGAATGGCTTGTGGTATGTCTTTGTTTAGGTGGTCCGCCTTTGTGGATAATGTGGGTTGGACCGCCCATGCTGGGATCAAAGCCTGAATTACTTCCTCTTTGCCACCGTCATATCACGGTTTCCTGGACAAAGCGTCCGCCAGGAAATTCTGTCCCCCTGGAATGTATTTTAACCAAAAATTGAATCTCCTAAAGTAGAGGGCCCAGCGAACCTGTTTTGGTGACAACTTGTGTGGGGATTGTAAAGCCTCCAAGTTCTTATGATCTGTCCAGACCTCAAAGGGGACACTTCCCCCTTCCAACAGGTGCCTCCACGTCAACAAAGCCCAAATGCCTCCTTCTCCCAAATGGGCCAATGACACTCCATGTCATTCAACTTTTTTGAGGTGTACGCACAAGGTTGGAGGGCCCCCTCCTCATTGGCCTGGAGGATCACAGCACCCACAGCCACGGCACTGGCATCCGCCTGCACCGCGAAAGGGCGTGAGGGGTCCGGATGTTTTAAGACAGGCTCTCTTGCGAATACAGATTTTAATTGCTCAAAAGCATGTTGACAAGTGGGGTCCCACTGAAGTGGACACCCTGGCTGAGGTTTTTTGTTTAAGTGTTTTGCGCGTAACAAATTGGTCAGCGGGAGCACTATCCTTGCAAAGGAAGGGATGAAATGGCGATAAAAATTAGCAAACCCTAAAAAACTCTGCAGTTGTTTTTGGGTTTTGGGGGCTTGCCAATCCAAAACCTCCTTCACTTTATTGGGGTCCATTTCCACCCCTTTTGGAGATATTCTAAAGCCAAGATAGTCCAGTGAGGTCTTATGGAATTCACACTTGGAGAGCTTTACATACAAGTGTGCGTCCAATAATTTACGGAGTACCTTTCTCACCAGCTAGACCTGTTCTTCTGTGGAGTGGGTGTAAATAAGGATATCGTCAAGGTAAATGAAAACCCCCTTATATAAGTATTCATGCAGCACCTCATTTATTAACTGCATGAACAGCACTGGGGCCCCCTGAAGCCCAAACGGCATTACTTGAAACAAAGACATACCACAAGCCATTCGGGAGACCCTCGCCACTGATGTTTGGTTCCATGGGAATCAATCATGGCTGACTGAAAAGGAGGGGAGGTGTCTCAAAATCCTGTGACTCATCGATGTCTTTCTGTTTTCTGTGGTGGGAAGCACAGGCTGTTAGCCTGACAGAATTGTTAGGGTTAACAGCCCGTGCTTCCCACCACCTTTTATATGTTAATCCCCTTTTAACCACCACCCAATCACACTTGTTGTTTCCTCCCCCTATGACCCGGAAGTGCTGCACTTTCGGGTCTGCCCCGTGAAATGCCCCTATCTACATCCCGTCACATGCCACTCGCAGGAGAGTCACCCACTGCGCTGCTCATCAGTCCTGGCAGGAGAGCAGCCGCTCATCAGCCCTGGCAGGAGAGCAGCCAGGAAAGTCCGGTCTGAAGGCAGAGAGGGCAACAGCAGCTTTTCCTGATCATGCTGATCTGCCTAATGACGTCATTGGTGCACAGCCACCTCTCAGCTGTGCAGCGGCCATGCTACAGACCCGTGGAGTGGAAGGATGGGTCCGGGCAATTCCATAGCTTCCCCAGGCAGTCGGTCATGCCGCTCAGAAATATTCAGCCCTCCCAGGACTTCAGCAGGTGGGTGGTCACCTCCCCTCCGAATGACAGCCCCGGGCCTGCTGACACGCCGGGGCTGATATGAGGGACATATCAGTGCTTTGGATGACCTCAGAGGGCTGGCTGGGCATGGCCAACTGGGTGGGTGTGGCCAACTGGGTGGGTGTGGCCAACTGGATAGGCGTGGCCAGCTTGATGCCACTCCCCAAACTGCTGGCAGGTTTCCTCTTTGCATTGGGTAGGCCGGGCTGAAGCCATGCAGGCCGGCCCCTTACATTTTCCAGAATAGCCCCACGGGTCAAATCCAACCACATTGCAGGCTTTATATGGCTGACAGGCCTTGTGTTTGACACCCCTGTATTAAAGTGTTGGTCAGAGAATGTATGAAACTTTGGTGCAATAATTGTTTTGAAACATTTTAGAAAGCTTAGGGTCACTTTTTAAAAAAAGTTCTGCATAGTTACTCCTCAAAAAACACACCTACAATAAATGACTGATACCTGCTGGATTGTCCATATTTTATTTTGTGAAAAATTGGTAGAAAATAAATGTGTCATCTTGAAAAAAAAAGCTTTGTATTTATTTCTACAATTATAACAATTAAATATATATTCTGGTGGTCCTCCGGGTGCGATTCAAGGTGTTGGTGACCACCTTTAGAGCGCTCCATGGCTTAGGACCTGGATATTTATGAGACTGCCTTCTGCCACCGAGAGCCTCCCACTGGCCAGTACGCTCCCACAGAGAGGGGCTCTTCCGGGTACTGTTGGCCAAGCAATGCTGACTGGCGGCTCCCAGGGGGAGAGCTTTCTCTGTGGGAGCACCTACCCTCTGGAACAAGCTCCCCCCAGAGATACGGACGATTCCGGATTTACGGACTTTCCGTCGGGCCCTCAAAACTTTTTTATTTCATCAAGCTGGGCTGGCCTAACTCTCCAGTTGTGTAATTTGAATTTGAATTTTTAAAAGGGGGATTTTAACTGTTGGGCCAAAT
>WNWU01012094.1:0-29971 GCA_012654045.1 Ptyas mucosa
TTAAACTTTTATACCGCCCTTCTCCTTTCGGACTCAGGGCGGTGAACAGCCATAATAAAACAATTATACAAAAAAGTTAAAACTAATTATTTAAAATAAATTATATAAAATTTGGCCCATATAGATTAAAATATTCCAATTTAAAATCAATGTCGAATTTTAAAACCAAATAAAATCAGGCCAGCCTGGCTAACTGAAAAAGGTGTGTTTTCAGGGCCCGATGAAAAGTCCGGAGGTCTGGGATCACTTGTATCTCTGGGGGTAGATCGTTCCAGAGGGTAGGTGCCACCACAGAGAAGGCTCTCCCCCTGGGGGTCGCCAGCCGGCATTGTCTGGCTGACGGCACCCTGAGGAGGCCCTCTCTGTGGGAGCGAACTGGCCAGTGGGAGGCAATTGGTGGCAGAAGGCGGTCCCCTAAATACCCCGGCTCTAAGCCATGGAGCGCTTTAAAGGTGGTCACCAACACCTTGAAGCGCACCCGGAACTCCACCGGGAGCCAATGCAGCTCGCGCAGGAGAGGCGTCACATGGGAGCACCCCGTCGCTCCCATAATCCCCCGCGCGGCCGCATTCTGAACCAGCTGGAGCCTCCGGGTGCACCCCAAGGGGAGCCCCATGTAGAGAGCGTTACAATAGTCCAGACGAGAAGTGACAAGTGCTTGAGTGACTGTGCGTAAGGAGTCCCAGTCTAGAAAGGGGTGCACCCGGACGTATCAGGCGAACCTGATAGAAAGACCCCCTGGCCACGGCTGTCATATGCTCTTCTAAAGACAGCTGTGAGTCCAGGATGCCCAAGTTGCGAGCCCTTTCCGTGGGGGCCAGTGATTCGCCCCCAATAGTCAGCGATGACACCAGCTGGCTATACCGGGATGCCGGCAGCCACAGCCAATCGGTCTTGGAAGGGTTGAGTCGAAGCTTGTTTCTCCCCATCCAGACCCGCATGGCCTCCAGGCACTGGGACATCACTTCCATGGCATCGTTGGGATGGTCTGGGGTGGAGATGTACAGCTGAGTATCATCAGCGTACTGATGGAACTCCACCCCAAAACCACGGATGATCTCACCCAGCGGTTTTACATAAATGTTGAACAGGAATGGCGAGAGGACCGACCCTTGCAGCACCCCGCAAACAAGGCGCCTTGGGGTCGACCGCTGCCCCCCTGTCAACACAGATTGCGACCGGTCGGAGAGATAGGAGGAGAACCACTGCAAAACGGTGCCCCCCACCCCCAATCCCTCCAACCTGTGCAACATGATACCATGGTCAATGGTATCAAAAGCCGCTGAGAGATCTAACAGGACTAGGATAGAGGAATAACCCCTACCCCGAGCCCTCCAGAGATCATCCACCAACGCGACCAATGCCGTTTCCGTGCTGTACCCAGGTCCGAAACCAGACTGGAGCGGGTCTAAATAGACAGCTTCATCCAGGTACTGGGGAAGCTGCCGCGTCACCACACTCTCAACAACCTTCGCAATAAAACGAAGGTTGGAGACTGGACGATAGTTAGCCAAAACAGCCGGATCCAGAGAAGGCTTCTTGAGGAGGGGCCTCACCACCGCCTCTTTCAAGGCGGCCGGTACGACACCCTCACTCAAGGAAGCATTGATAATCCTCTGGAGCCAGCCTCGTGTAACCTCCCGAGAAGCCAGCACCAACCAGGAGGGACACGGGTCCAATAAACATGTGGTCGCGTTCAGCCGTCCCAAGATCCTGTCCACGTCCTCGGGAGCCACAGGATCGAACTCCTCCCAGGTAACATTCTCAAGACCTGCCTCCGTCATCTTGCCTGAACTAACCCAGTCAGCGGCCAAGTCTTCCCGAATCTGAGTGATCTTATCATACAGATACTGTACAAAGTCCTCAGCTCGACCCTGCAAGGGGTCATCCCGCACTCCCAGATGGAGGAGGGAGCGGGTCACCCTAAACAGGGCGGCTGGGCGATTCTCTTATGACGCGATAAGAGCGGCAAAATAGTTAGATTTTGCCGTTTTTATTGCTACTAGGTAGGTCTTAATATGAGACCTTACTAGTGCCAGGTCAGATTCGGATCGGCTGGCCCTCCAACCGCTCTCTAGGCATCTTTTCCGGCGCTTCATCTCCCTCAGCTCCTCGGTAAACCAAGGAGCTAAGTGAATTCGGTGCCGGGTCAGAGGCCGCAAAGGCACAACACGGTCCAAAGCCCCAGCAGCCGCGCTATCCCAGGCAGCCACTAGGTCTTCAGCCGAGTCGAGAGCCAGAGTCTCAGGAAATGGCCCAAGCTCCATCTGGAATCTGTCAGGATCCATCAGGCGCCTGGGGCGGAACCACCTAATCGGTTCCGGCTGCCTGCGGCGGGGTGAGGCGGTTAGAAAGTCTAGTCGAAGGAGCGAGTGGTCAGACCATGACAAGGGTTCGATGACTATATCCCCTATATTGAGGCCACTCGACCACTGACCAAAGACAAAAACTAAGTCCAGAGTGTGCCCGCCCGTGTGAGTGGGGCCGTGAATTAACTGAGTCAGGTCCATGGCCGTCATGGAAGCCATGAACTCCCAAGCCACCTCAGACGCTTCACCGATGGATGGCAGGTTGAAATCCCCCATGACCAAAAGCCTGGGGGTATGCACCACCACCTCGGCTATAACGCTGAGCAACTCGGGCAGGGCCGTTGCCACATGGCAGGGAGCCAGGTACGTGATCAACAAGCCCATCTGCACCCCACGACCCCACTTCACACAGATGGACTCACATCCGGCTATCTGTGGTACAGTGGTTTCCCTCGGATCCAGACTTTCCCTTATAATAAGCGTCACTCCCCCACCCCTGCCCTGAGCTCTCGGCTGATGGAATGCATGGAAGCCTGGTGGGCACATGTCCACGAGGGGAACTCCCCCCTCTTGGCCCAACCAGGTCTCCGTGATACCTGCCAGGTCCTCTCCCCCCTCCTGAATGAGATCATGGATGAGGGGGGCTTTATTTACAACGGGCCTGGCATTGCACAACATCAGCCGGAAGCTCTGGCCCTGAGAATCTGAATAACCTGGGGAACAGGTAAAGCCTTGGGGACCGGAGTGCGCAATTGCTCTAAGATAGCGGGTGTGTACTCCCCAAACACGAAATGGCCCCCTACTTCCACCGTATCTGCCCCTCCCACTCATTGTAATGATGGAACAGCCCTCCTTAAATGGAACTCCGACCCCCTCCCCGACCTCCTCTTCTATATCCCTGGTGATGTATCCCTGTGCCGGGTCTGGTCTTGAGCCCGGTGGATTTCCCCCCAAACCCACCCTGGTCCCCCCCAAACCCCTTAAAATATTAATTAAAAACCGACTTAAAAAACCCCTCAAGTTCTTCTTTGCCGTGTGCCATCTCTCGGGGTTCCAGAACCCGTCATCAAGATAGGCCCTCGATAACGAGGAGGGCCAGATCTGCGAGAGGGGGGAATCTCGCAGAAGATAAAGCTCATTCACCGAATACATCTAGCATCAAGGGGAGGTAAAAATCCATGGCTAATAACCAGGGGGCAAGTTCGATGTTATAACAGTCTGAAGGAGTGTGATATTGAGCTTCAATGGAACTTCAATGGGACTCATAGGACCTCATTGCCCTCTCACGGCAATGGCAGGAGGAAAACACTGTTCGATCTGGTAAAGGGTGACCCGGCTCCCCTCTCACGGCAGCTGGTCAACCTAGATTGTCCAAAACCAGAATTAAACAGCAGCAGCAGACCGACTCCATCAGACTTGCATCCCCAAATGTAACCCTCCATTCAATAGAGGGAAAGAATGGGATCAAGTCAGACCTCAGAGTCCAGCCAAGTTCAACTGCAGAGACCCCAAACAACCATAGATCCAGGGAGGTCAAGATGGAACTAAGATATTGTTCAGCAGGCCCGAGCAGCATGACATCGCCAATAAACGGGCTTCAGGGAAATGGGAAATGGGGGGGGGAAGCAGAGGCAGCCAAAACGCCACAGGGGAAAACCCTTCAGTCCTGCTCCGGCTTCCCCAACCCCTCCCAGGTCTTTCTTGTGGCCATACTGCTCTCTTCGCCCTAAACCTCCATAAAACCTCATGGAGGTCTCTGGGACAACCAAGGGGCCAACAATACCCCACCATCGCCCAGGAGATCCAACAAACAGGCCAGCCACTGCCTCCCAACATCTTCAGCACTCCCGGACACCAACTCCAGCCACTTCTTCCTCGTCCTGGCAGCTGCCATTTCCCATGCCACCAGCGCCACCACCATCCTCGTCCTCGTCCTCACCTCGCCCTCTTCCGCCCCCTGTGATATATCCAGGGCGGTTTGAGTCAGCAAGGATTCCGACGAGGATGCTATGCCAACCGCCGTGGCGCCACCGCCGTCATCCTGGCTTAGCTACCTTCGCCGCGGGATCCAGTAGCCGCCCCTCCTTCCTCGGACTTGCTCTTGCCATCCCACGATCTCCGCAAGTCTCGAGGGTGTCTCAAAGAGCCAGAGACCCCTCGACAAAGAGCCCACACATTCCTCCAGCTGGGCTGGGGCTGCAAAGGTCGAAAACTGCCCTCAAGATGCCCCCTGAAGCCATAGTCTGCCTCCCTGAGATCGCCGACTCAACGGAACGTCATCATCTTGGGGCATGCGCAGAAGAATATCCTAAAATGGGGAAAATATATGCCTCGCTTACACATCAAAGTAAGAGAGACATTGTATTGTATATTAAGGAGGCAATAAAGGCCAAACCAATTTTCATGGATGAGGAAGGGAGGATATTAATGGTGGAGGTAACAATGAACTACAAACAAATACTACTAGTGATGATATATGCACCAAATGATAACCAAGAAGACTTCTATGGTAAACTACACAGGAAAATAATAGAACTGGAGTATGAAAACATATGTATGTATAGTAGGTGATTTCAATGCAATTGTGGAAGTGGATGTGGACTTGGACTATAAAACTAGAAAGATTAATAAGAAAGCTAGGAAAACACTTCCAAAAACCTTTTTTAAAATGGTGGAAGAATTAGGTATTCAAGTTGCATGGCGAGGAAGATTTCCGGAGAAAAGTCAATATACATTTTACTCAAATAGGCATATGTCATGGGCCAGAATTGATATGATGTGGATGTCAGATGACTTATTATCTAATATACAAGAAATAAATATTGAAACAAGCACATGGGCGGACCATAACCCGGTGAAAACTATATGGAAGGGACAAAAAAAGAAATTAAGATGGACTTTGAATCAAACAATTTTAAATGAAAAAGAATTTTTACAGCATATGGAAAAGGAGTTGGTTTTCTTTTTTAAAGAGAATAGAAAAGAAGAAACTTCACTACAAAATGCATGGGACACAGCCAAAGCATATATTAAAGGTCTGGCAATAACATATATGGGAAGGAGAAACAAACAAAAAAAGACAAGTTCCAAAAAAGCTGGAGGAGGAGTATAGAAAAGGAGGATTTAGCTCAAAATATTAAGAGGTCTAAACATTTTTTTTTGAAAACGCAAATAAACCAGGAAGATGGTTGGCATATAGATTGAAAAAAGAGAAGGAAAAAAATTAATTTATTAATTAATAGACGATGAAGGGACAGTACATTACTGAAATGATGAGAAAAAGGAAATAATTCATGATTATTATGAAAAACTATACAAACAAGAGACAATGTCAAAAGAAAAAAATAAAACAATACTTAGAAAAAGCTGAATTACCTATTATACCAGAAACATTTAAAAAGGTGTTGGAAGAAAGGATAACTATGATGGATTTGACAGAAGCAATTAAAAGACAAAAGAACGGCAAAACACCGGGGCCAGATGGATTACCAGCAGAGCTATACAAAAAGTTACAAGAAGTCATAAGTAATACAATGCTGGAAGTATTCAATGAACTGCTGTTAGAGGCGAAAATGCCAGCTTCGTGGACGGAGGCATATATTACTCTCATTCCGAAAGAAGACTCAGACTTGCAACGGATAAAAATTTATAGACCGATTTCCCTATTAAATGCGGATTACAAGATACAGTATTTACTTCAATAATGGCAGAAAGATTAAAGAGGTTTTTAAATGAATTTATACATACAGACCAAAACGTTTTTTTACCTGAGTCAGATCAGAGACAATATGAGAATAATTTTGAATACATTGGAATATTATGAAGCCCATCCAGAGAAACAAATGGCGTTGATATTCCTTGATGCACAGAAGGCGTTTAATAATGTGAACTGGCAACTTATGTTGGTGCAACTAAAAGTTATGGACTTTGGGGAGAGACTTACCAATATGATTAAGACCAGAGGTGAAATGCTCCCGGTTTGGACCGGTTCGGCCAAACCGGGAGCGATGGCAGCCAGTGGTTCGGAGAACCGGTAGCGATGGCGGCGCGAGGCTCTGCCCACCTGGCCGGTCATTGTTACTTCCTGGTTTTAACGCATGCACTTCCGAACTGGTTGAGAAGGTAAGTAGATTTCACCCCTGATTAAGACGATATATTACAAACAATTACGCTAACCCCAAACTGGAGCCTGGTGCATTTAAAGGCCCCTCTGTGAGTTACAATAGTTTGCGCTTCTGCGGTAGCGTCATCGACCGGCAGCTGCTGGTACGCCTGCGCCAGGTCTAATTTCGCGAATATTTTGCCGGGCCCCAGGGAATGAAGTAAATGGTGAACCACTGGCACAGGATACCCGCTCTGCTGGAGTGCCTTGTTGATTGAACACTTATAGTCGGCGCAGATCCTTATGGATCCATCCGACTTGACTGGCGTGACAATAGGGGTTTCCCACTTAGCGTGATCTACGGGGACCAGTATCCCCTGCCTGATAAGTTTATCCAGCTCTGTGTCTATTTTGGGTTTCAAAGCAAGTGGCACCCGTCTCGCTTTGAGCCTAATTGGGGCTACCTGAGGGTCTAAATTAAATGAAATAGGGGTCCCCATGTACTTGCCCAGCGCCTCTCCGAAAACGTCCTGGAATTCGTGTAGGAGACTGTCCTTGAGAGACGGTCCGCTGAGACTGTGAACGCCTGTAAACCCCATGCCAAGGGCTCGGAACCAAGTGAGGCCCAGAAGACTCGGTAGCGGCTTGCTGACGATCGTCAGGGGTAGCGTTTTTCGGAACTCACCGTAGGTGACCCAGAACGTGCCCACGCCTTCTACTGGAACTCGATTTCCTTGATAGTCGAGGAGACAAACCCGTTGTCGTGACAGCTGGCTTTTCTTGAAGTTAGGAATGAGATTCTTAAGTGTTGTCCAGGACATGATTGATAAAGCTGACCCGGTATCGATCTCCATTTCGCATGGTTTTCCATCAATTTCTACCCGGGTAAATACTTTTTCTTCTGCAGCTGTCCTGGCTTGGCCTATTCTCGTGCTGTAGGTTTCCCGCTTTTGATTCTCACGCCGTTTTTCAATGCCGCCATTTCTGGTTGGCTGTTTTGAACGCGCTGGCTCCGATTGGTCATTGCGGTCACGTGGTTTGTTACCTCTCGGAAATGGAGCTCTACAGACTCTTGCCAAATGTCCTTTTTTCTCACAGCGCCTGCAAACAGCGTCTCTGTATTTACAAGTCTGTCTTTCGTGAGCCCCGCCACAGCTAGAACAGCTTTCTCGGCGACTATTTTGCCCGCTTTTTTTCCTTGTGGTGTGGAAGACGTCCTCATCTGACTCTTCCTCGGTACTGGTCTGCACTTCTTCTCAGTGTACAGGCGTTGACTTTGGGGAGTCTTTTAAAGTTGGATGGTGTAGAGTTTCGGCAGCTTTTGTGGATGATTCGTGCGCCCTTGCTTCGTCTAGAGCGCCGGCTAAGGTCAAATCTGGTTTCGCGAGTAGTCGCCTCTGTAACCGCATATCTCTAACGCTGCAGATTAGTTGCTCTAGAAGTGCGTCTTCGAGGTCTCGGTGATTGCAGTGCGTTGCGGCTTTTCTTAGGCTCGCCATGTAGGCACTGACCGGTTCTCCCTCTTTTTGTACTCGTTGCCTGAATTCGTAGCATTGTACAAATTTCGAAGGAACCGGAGCATAGTGAGCCCTGAGGGTGGCTTGCAGTACGTCCCAGGAGACGGTCTGGACCGGCGTTGGTTCACAGAGGGATTTGGCCATCTCAAAAACGTCGGGCCCGCAGTGGCTCAAGAAGAGGGCTCTCTTTCGGTTCGCTGAAAGACCTTGCATCTCACTGGCCTCCAAGGAACACTTGAACCTGGTCATATACGACCCCCATTTCTCCCGGGCTGGGTCGAAAGGTTTTGGCGGAACATAGGCAGCCATCGCGGTATGCCTTCCCGTTGTCCGCTCATCACCCTAGCTGAATCTCTAAGCTCTTTTTGTTAGCTCCTTGTGGCCTCTATCCCACCTTCGTCGCCAATGTTATAGCGTGGGAATAACGAGAGGCACAAGCAAGCTAGTGACAACAGCTCTTTAATTCAGGGTGAGACTTCAGCAAAGAAACACAGGCAACAGCCTTCCTTATATACAGTTCAGAAACAACCGTTAACCAATCAAGAACAGTTCCCAATTCAAATCTCCCGCTCAAATAGATACATACATAACACAAATATTGTTAGATATAAGGACATTTTGTCAGAAAAGGGGGAATTTAAAACGAAACAGGATTTGGAAAAGCAGGGGATTGATATGGTGTGGCATACACAACTGCAAATACAATCTAGATATGAAAAAGATGCAAAACAATATGGTATTTATAGGGAATTGACAGAATTAGATAAGATATTAACAGGAACAGATGAGGGAGTGATAAGAAAATTGTATAGCTATTTATTGAGTATTAAGTTAGAAGAAGAACAAGTTAAAGAAATAATGATATGTTATCTATCAGAGGATGAAGCCCAATAATTGCCCAGAGTCTTTGTATATCAGAAGTAATATTTATTTTCCTTTCTCCATAGGAGGAACAAAAGAAGAGCGGGATTTTGGGGTGTACAACAGTATTTATATCAAGAAGGAGTGGCTAAAGGTAAGTGGGTGTGATGATGCGGATAAATGGGCGGAGGATTAGATATTAATATATGCAACAGTACATCTTAGGCATTTACACACATAACAAAACCCCCTCTAAATGCCTAAGGTGAATATATACACAATTTATCCCTTAGATATAAGTGCTGTTTTTTTGGCAGAGGTTTAGTGAGTACATCTGCTATTTGATCTTGTGTTTCGCAGTGAATTGCTTTGAGAAATCCAATGTTGGAGAGTTGACGTACATGTTTGTTCTTAATGTCAATATGTCTGGACCTTTGCCCAACGGCATCGGATTTGGAGATTTCTATCGCAGCTTTGTTGTCTTCGAATATAGTAATAGGATAAGATGGCTCAGTCCAGATACTTGTTAGTAAATCATCAAACCAAATAAGATTGTTTGAGGCGTTAGACAAACACACGTATTCGGCCTCTGTAGTAGAAGTTGCAACAAGATTTTGTTTGCCCGTGTACCAGTGTATAGGGCATCCATTTAGAAATAGAATATATCCAGAAGTACTTTTTCTGGTCTTGACATCGCCTGCCCAGTCAGCATCAGCATAACACGATAGTACCGGTTTATCAAAAATATTTGGTTCCAATTTTAAGTAAGCATTAGAGCTATGTTTTAAATACCTAAGTATCTTTTTTATTGCTTCCCAATGGAAGGTGGTGGGATTACTGACATACCTGGAGAGAAGGTTCACAGGTAGCGCGATAGGATTAGATATTAATATATGCAACAGTACATCTTAGGCATTTACACACATAACATGATAGCATGGGCAAAAACATTGGACATACAATAGAGTTAGATAAATGGCAGCAACTATGGGACAGAAATTATAAATTAACAATGTCTACTGCATACAAGGAAAATTTGTATAAGACGTTTTATAGATGGCATTTGTCACTGGAAGGACTGGCAAAAATGTTTAAAGATAAATCAACTAAATGTTGGAAATGCCAACAGATACTGGGATCGTACTATCATATGTGGTGGATGTGCGTAGAAGCAAAAAAATACTGGGCAAGAATTTGTATGTGGTTGGAGAAGATGACACAGCAGCATATTGACTTAAAACCTGAGATTTTCTTGTTGGGGATATTGCCAGGGAATTACAGTAAAGAGATTGTATACTTGATTATTCATGTAATAACTGCGGCTAGAATTGTATTTGCACAGAATTGGAAGGGTGAAGAGATTCCTGCAGATGAAAATGCAATTAAGAAAATATTGGAATGTGCAGAAATGAATAGATTAATACTTGCAATTAGAGAGAAAGAAGAATCTGATTATTATAATATATGGGATTTATTTTATCAATGGTTAGAGAATAAATATGAAAGTAATGGATAGTAAAGTTAAATAAGTTAAGAAGAGAAATGTTATGATAATAGATATGTTAAGTATTACCATATATACTCGAGTATAAGCCGACCCGAATATAAGCCGAGGCCCCCAATTTTACCACAAAAAACTGGAAAACTTATTGACTCGAGTATAAGCCGGGGGTGGGAAATGCAGCGGCTACTGGTAAATTTCAAAATAAAAAAAGACTGGTCAAAAGTGCGAGGACCTGTCAGAAATCACTTTATTCAGCCCTCTGGGTAGTCCTTTTGTGCATATGGACTACTCAGAGGGCTGAAAAAGTAATTTTTAACTGGTCCTCACACTTGTGACCAGTCCTCGAACTTACGACTGTCCTCACATTTTACGTTTTTGCCCTATCTTATCACCATTTCTCTCTCCCCCTCTCTTTCTCATTCTTTCTCTCTCCCACTCTTTCGCTCTCTCTCTCCCCCGCTCTCGCTCTCATTCTCTTTCTCCCCCCTTTCTCAAAGAAAGAGGTGGTAGGTTTGAGGAGAAAGATTGCTGTACAATAAAAAAGATGAAAGGGAAGAAAGGCAACCCCAAACAAATATAAAGCTATCAAGCTAAAGAATGAATTGTTAAACTTTAAAGAATAAAACAGAACAAATATGAATAAATAGCAATAATTAGAAACACACATACAAACATACAATGTATTTTCTTTGAACAGAGTATTTGGCCGGTTCACAAATTTAAACAGTGTTTAGTCATTTCACTTAAATTTACAATTTCTATATTTCCTTTTTGCCATATTTATTCCTCATCTATTTTTTAAAAAAACCAATATTACCCTTCATCCTCATCTCTAATCTTAATCAAATTCAATTTTTCACTTCTATTCTATATTATACCCCTTCCCATTGTCATCTATTTTTATATCCATCCTCACATTGGTTAATTATGTAATATTACAGTTGTTCAATACAAATTCAACATTTTAATATAAATCAACTAGTTATATAACTATCTTTTTGTATATTAATCAATATGAACATGAATATTTCAATTATTTCCATGCAATCCAATTTCTTACAAAACAATTACCGGTAATTATATTTACCAATAATAATAAAGCAAATAATTTCCCCCATATATTCTTCCAAACCACAACTTAACCATTTCTGCTTTCAACACAATATACAATTAATAGTATCTCAATTATTACAATTCCCTAGTTAAACAGAGCTTTTTTTTTCTTTTGTGTTTTAAAATCTTGAACCTCCTCTTTTGCCCTAAATTTCTCATTGTTTGCAGTTTTGCACCTACTGTACCTTTTTTAGTGAGGAAAAAGAAAAAGAAATCTCTCTCTGTCTCATTTTGTCATGTTGCAGCAAAGACCCTGCTTTACTTTCAGTTTCGCTTTTTCAGCATAGATGGGGGGGGGGGAATCTGCTCCAGCAATTTGCCACTTTGCAGCTTTGAAGCCCTTTGAAGCCCCGCGGCAAGAATTTAAAGAGTTTTTTTCCCTCTAGCCATCAGCTGGAACTCAGGAGGCAGCAATAGATTGGGAGTGGGCGGGGTAAGCAAACAGCGACCGGCCATCCAACAGAGGCAGAAGGTGAGGGTGAGTGAAGGCATGGGGGGGGGTGAGAGAGGGCTTTGGCGACCCCTGTGAAATGGCCGTTCGACCCCCAAAGGGGTCGCGACCCCCAGGTTGGGAACCGCTGGTATAGGCTATGACACTCCGGGGATGATAAAAGAGAGTGGAACTTTCTTTCAGTCTTGGGAGACCATTTGATCCTCCTTGCATAAGAGGCCACATAAGGATCCAGTATTTGGGGGCCCTTAGGCAGATGTATATTTGTAAAGAGCCCAATGATTGTGACCAGGGGGTAGTGGTCGCTCTCCGTGAGGCAGTCCACAAAAAAAACCATTTCTGCTTTCAACACAATATACAATTAATAGTATCTCAATTATTACAATTCCCTAGTTAAACAGAGCTTTTTTTTTCTTTTGTGTTTTAAAATGTTGAACTCTCCTCTTTTGCCATTTGCCATAAATTTCCCATTGTTTGCACCTACCTTTTTTGATGAGGAAAAAAAAGAAATCTGCCTTTCCAACGTTGCAAGCAAACAGCAAAGCCAACAACCTGCTTTAGTTTCAGTTTCATTTTCAGCTTGAATTGCACAAGGAGAAAAAAAAATGTGCACCAGCAGCACTCTTTGCAGCTAGAAAAAGACCCTGCACAAAACAGCTGAGAGCAAATCAGCTGAGAGTCGGGAGGCTGTTCAAATCAACTTATGGTAATTAACCTATACTGAAGCTGAAAGGGGCTGTTTTTTCTATTTTTGCAGACACGGGTCTACTCATTTGTTTTCTTTTAAAAAGGCATTTTTTTTCGTGACTCGAATATAAGCTGAGGGGGGCTTTTTCAGCCTGAAAAACGTGCTGAAAAACTCGGCTTATATTCGAGTATATACGGTAATAGTAAACTAAGAGTAGATATAAATAATGAATATGGTGGTAAGCTTTAACTGTTATGACACAAAAAATTTGTACCCAGATGTCACGCTGTTTAATGAATGATGGAATGTTTTGTATAAAAAGAAAAAAAAATGAAAAAGAAAAAAAAAAGCTTTGCCGCGTGATCGTCGGAACCATTTTTTTTACTTTTTTAAAGCATTTTTTACTACCGGTTCGGGCAAATAGGTAGTAAAAATTGCTTTAAAAAGTAAAAAAAAAAAGTTGGCCACTCCCATCCAGTCACATGCCCCCCCACCAAGCCACGCCCACCAAGCCACGCCCACAGAACCGGTAGCAAAAAAATTTGCATTTCACCACTGTTCCAATGTCAATATAAATAGTAAAGGAGATAGTGGACATCCTTGTCTTGTGCCTTTTTTTATATTAAAACTCTCTGACATAGTTGTAGATAACTGTCATAGTTATCTTCTTTTATACAGGAAATTTTTGCTGTTAACCAAATGCCAAGATACTTTACTTTTTTCACCACTTGAATTTCCAATATCCTCTCTAATTCCTTATTTTGGCCTTGTGTGAGATTTTTGGTTATTATCTTCATTTCGTTTTTATTTATTTTTAAACCCGTGACCATACCAAATTTCTCTATTTCCTGTATTAGTAATTCTCCCATTTCAAGAGGATCCTCTATTATGAAAGCCATATGGTCTGCAAATGCCTGTGTTTTGTACTCTTCTTTTTTAATTTTTAGCCCTTTTATTTCCTGATTATCCCTGACCTGAATCAATAAAACTTCTAGCGATAGAATAAATAAGAGGGGGGATAGTGGGCATTCTTGCCTAACCCCCTTGTTTATGGTGACTTTATTTGTTAGGTCTCCATTTACCATTATTGTCGCTGTTTGATTGGAATATATTGCCTTGATCATTCTAATAAATTTTTCTCCGAATTTCATAATGGTTAGTTGGGTGATTAGGAACTGCCAATTTAAGTTATCGAAAGCCTTTTGTACATCCACCAATACTAACACTAATTGTTTTTCAGGGTGAGCCTCATAATACTCTAAATATGTTCATTATAATTCTTGTATTGTTTCTTATTTGTTGTTTGGGTAAGACCCCGTTTTGATCCGAATGTATATTATTTAATATCTTTTTGAGTCTTTCCGCTATAATCATCGCCAGGATTTTATAGTCGGCATTTAGTAGCAAGATTGGCCTATAATTTTGGATCAATTGATTGTCTGTATTTTCTTTTGGAATTAATGTTATGTATGCCTCCATCCATGAGTTTGGCATTTTAGCTCGCTCTAATACATCATTATACATTTCTAACATAATTTCCTCTAATGGTTCTTGGAATTTTTTATATATTTCTGCAGGAATCCCATCTGGCCCAGGTGTTTTATTATTTTTTTGTTTCTTAATTGCCTCTTTTATCTCTATTAAGATAATTTTATCATTTAGCATTTCTATTGCTTCCTCTGATATATTTGGCAGGTTTCTCTCTTGTAGATACTTTATTATATTTTCTTCTGCAATATTTTCTTGACTATATAACACTTGAAAGTAATTTTGAATAATGTTTTTTATTTCATCAGTCTTATGATGCAGATTCCCTTGTTTATCCTGTAAGTGTTGTATCAACTTTTTAGTTTTTTCCTTCTTCAATTTATGGGCCAACCATCTTCCAGGTTTGTTCGCTGTTTCGAAATAATTTTGTTTTGCCATTTTTACATTCCGTATCATTGCTTCCTGTTGTACTAGACTGCTTTTATGTTTCATTAAGTCTCTTTCCTCCTTAATTCTATCATTCGGAGGCTCTTGCTGGAGAGCAATTTCCAATTTTTTAAGTTTCTCCAATAGTGACATTTGTTGTTCCCTTTTCTCTTTATTTCTCCTCGCCACATAAACTATTGTTATTCCGCTCATATATGCCTTAGTGGTGTCCCATAAGTTCTGTAATGTTGTTTGTTCTTTTCTATTCTCCTTAAAGAAATTATTCAATTCCTTTTCCATTGTTTGTAAGTAGAGTTTTTCTTTTACAATTCTTTGATTTAAAGTCCATCTCCTTTCCCCCCCCCGACCTTTCCATTTTATTATTAAAGGGCTGTGGTCAGCCCAGGTATTTGACAATATTTCTATATCTTCTATAATATTAATCAATTCTGGATTCATCCATGCCATATCTATGCGTGACCACAAACTATGAGGGTGGGAGAAGAAAGTATATTGTTTTTTCCCTGGGTTTAATTGTCTCCACGCATCTCTTAAGTTTAGTTCTTGCACCATTTCAGAAAACACATTCCGTAGTTCTTTTCTTTTCTGTTTATTTTTCTTTGTAGTCCTATAATCTCTATGTCAGCACTCCAAGCTACATTCACTCCAGTGCTGACATGAAGAGAAGAAGGAGACGCTTGACTCTTCACCTACTTACTTTCCCTGTAGATAATATCCCCTAGGAGATGGGATGGGAGGGGGGACATTCCTGTGAGCTGAAGTAGTAGAGATGGGGAGAGTGACTTGGAAGATGGCCAATGAGACGCTGAGAATTGGGGAATGGAAAGGGAAGGGTTTGGGGTCAGAGGGTCAGTGCCGGCTACGATGCAGTTGGGGACAGATCGTTGTACTCAATAAACGAAAGATTTCATCAAAGACTATTTGTTTGGAAATGCAATTTATTTGAGATGACATCGTAACCTGACACTCTTTTATTGTCCACCACCGCGTTGAAGTCACTTATTACGCAGATATTTTCACAGTCTAATTCAGTTATTTTCCTACGTAGTTTATGGTAGAATTTTTTTGTTTTGTATTTGGTGCATAGATTGTCACCAAAAAAAATTGTTTATAGTTTGTTGTGATTTCCGTTATCAAGATTCTACCTTCTTCATCACTAAATATTTTTCTCAAATTTAACCAGTCTTTTATGTATACTGCAATCCCTCTTTTTTTGTTCTGTGCCAGCGCCAGATACAGTTTCCCTAATTTGGGGCATTTTAAAAAGTCACTGTGGTTTTCTCTGATGTGGACCTCCTGCAGGCAGATGATATCCATATTTTCTCTTTGAAGTCTTGTTAATGTTTGTTTACATTTTGCAGGTGAATTGATGCCATTGATGTTTATTGATAGCATCCTTATTTTGTCTTGCATCCTGTTATTTGTATGTAAGTTTTGGTCCTTTCCTTGCTCTTGTCTCGGTTTGTGCTCTAGTTCTGGCTCCTTCTCTCCCCTGTTGTTCTATTTCTCTCTGATTTCCTATGTCTTGTTCTGTGATTTTTTCCTCTGATATCTGGTCCTCCTGGCTTTTGCTTTCTGCTTCCTCTCTGCTATCTTGTTCATCCTCCCCACTTATGTAGTGATCATAGAATTCTTGCGCTTTTTCCAGGGAGTCAATCCAAAATTTCTTTTCTTGCCAGGCAATCAACATCCCCTCTGGGATGACCCATCTAAACATAACTTTGTATTTTAGCAATTGGGTGGAGAGGAAGTGATAGTTTCGTCATTGTTCTCTTATTCTTCTCAGTATCTGTTTTAATATTATAATCTCTTTTCCTTTGTAAGGCAGGGGGTCCTCTCTTGTTCTACTGTATACTTCATCTCTAGTTTTCTTTCTCACGAACTTGACATGTACCTCTCTCGGGAGTTTGTGTCTGCGCGCACAGTTTGTGTGTATTCTGAATGCTTCGTCTATTTCATTTTCAACTTCTTGTTTACTTTTTTGCAGAGGTTCCACTAGAAGTTCAGCCATCAATTTAGGAAGTTCTTCTGTACTTTCCACAATATTTTGAAGTCGGAGATAAAGGATTGATTTTCCATCTCTAAATTTATGATGGCTTCTTCTAATTCTCTGTTCGCTGCCACCATTTTGTTTTCTGTTCTATCTAATTTTTTTCCCATTTGTTCCGTTTTAGCCTCTACCGTTTTTATTTTTTGTTCATTTTTTGTTATCATTTCCTGCATTGTACCAATTTTATCATCTAATTTGCGAATCTCACCTTTCACTTCTCCCATATCGTTCATAATGTCTTTGTGGTTTTTGGACATTACCTCCTGCGTTTTCATCATTGTCTCCTGTATTGCCATCAAAGTTGACTGCATGCTCTGTAAATTCACAGTGGATCCAGATTTCTTGCCCCCAACATAGTTTCCACTGAGTGTGATCCTGAGGGGGAAGCTATTATTGAGGATGCTTCCCCCCCTATTTTTGTAACTGTGGTAGTCGTGCTTGTCATTTTGATATTTTTTAAAAAAATTCCACAGTACCATATATCCACCCCTAGTCTTCTCTTCGCTACTTTTAGTCTCTATCCTTTCTTAATTCCTCGAAGTTCTTTTCCACATAACTGTTGTAATACCCCCTGTAATTACTTTCTATATGACAATCTTTCTAGCAATCTAATTCTATTTTCTTAATATCGTTAGTATTCAATATTTCACCACACAACCAACAACCTCTACATTTCCTCTATATTGCTTATGTTAACTTTAACTTTACATCCAAATTAATTAAATTTAATACAATTACTTAATTGATTCATTAATTAATAATTATTAAATAAATTCCTTTTTTCTTAAAGATCAAATAAAACTATCTGCCTTTAATATAATATGTTACATATCAAAATTATTCAACCCCCAATGCTGTAAAGGGGTTTAGGGACTATAGTGTACATTTGTAATTGTATTCAGAATGAAATCCTACAAGGACGTTTTACAGAACCAAATGCAACTAAAATGACATCAATTGTTTTTGTAATACAGTAGTAAATGTTTCTTTTGTGGTTTCTTCATTGACACAATTATTCAACCCCTTAAAGACTACCACTCTGAAGAACAGAGGTTCATTCAGGTGTTTTCGATCAGGTATTGAAAACACCTGTGGATGTCACCGAGCGGCAATCAAGCATAATAAGCACCAATTAGGCAGCTTTAAAATGACTGTGATACTCAGTTCCTTCTAGACATTTACTGGTGTGGTTACAAACATGGTGAAGGCAAGAGAATGGTCCAGGAAGACAAGAGAAGAGGTGATTTCTCTTCACAGGAAGGGCAATGGCTATAAGAAGATTGCAAAGATGTTAAACATACCCAGAGACACCATAGGAAGCATCATTCGCAAATTCAAAGCAAAGGGCACTGTTGAAACGCTACCTGGTCGTGGCAGAAAGAAGATGCTGACTTCAACTGCTGTGCGCTACCTGAAGCGTAGAGTGGAGAAAAGTCCCCGTGTGACTGCTGAGGAACTGAGAAAAGATTTGTCAGATGTGGGTACTGATGTTTCAGCTCAGACAATAAGGCGCACACTGCGTAATGAAGGCCTCCATGCCAGAACTCCCAGGCGCACCCCCTTGCTGTCTCCAAAGAATAAGAAGAGTCGACTGCAGTATGCCAAAAGTCATGTGGACAAACCACAAAAGTTGTGGGATAGTGTTCTGTGGACTGATGAAACAAAATTAGAACTGTTTGGGCCCATGGATCAACGCTATGTTTGGAGGAGGAAGAACAAGGCCTATGAAGAAAAGAACACCTTGCCTACTGTGAAGCATGGCGGAGGGTCAATCATGCTTTGGGGCTGTTTTGCTTCTGCAGGTACAGGGAAGCTTCAGCGTGTGCAAGGTACCATGAATTCTCTTCAGTACCAGGAGATATTGGATGAAAATGTGATGCAGTCCGTCACAAACCTGAGGCTTGGGAGACGTTGGACCTTTCAACAGGACAATGATCCCAAGCATACCTCCAAGTCCACTAGAGCATGGTTGCAGAGGAAAGGCTGGAACATTTTGGAGTGGCCATCGCAGTCACCAGACTTAAATCCGATTGAGAACCTCTGGTGGGACTTAAAGAAAGCAGTTGCAGTGCGCAAGCCTAAGAATGTGACTGAACTGGAGGCTTTTGCCCATGAAGAATGGGCGAAGATACCCGTAGATCGCTGCAAGACACTTGTGTCAAGCTATGCTTCACGTTTAAAAGCTGTTATAACTGTAAAAGGATGTTGTACTAAGTACTAAGATTGAATGTCACTTGGGGGTTGAATAAAACTGATAATGATGTGAGCACAGAAACGACATTTGTGGTTATTTCATTATAAATGTTATGTTATATTTGTCTGACCTACAAGTGCCTCTTTGATGTAAATGTAAGCAAGATGACTGAATGATCAAAATCAATGTCAAACTGGCCAAAACACTCAATTTCAGTGGGGGTTGAATAATTTTGATCACAACTGTATTTCTATTCATTAACTTACAATGTTATACTTATCTTTAAATACACAGTTGATATCTATTGTCTATAGGATAAATAAGTAAACATAGATATACAGATATGAATATAGATATAGATATAAATATATAAATAAGTATATCACATTGATTCACCGGTAGTTCTTGCAAATTTATCAATCACAAGCATCTGCTCGTTCCTCAAAGACTGTTTCCTTTTAATATTTAATCTTTTTCCTCAGTTGAATCTTTAAAAAAGAAAAAGTTCTGAAAGTCCTTCTAAATGAGTATTATAGGTCCACCATGTCAGGGTTCATAAAGTCTTTTAGTTTGTTTCTTCCTTCTCTTTGAGTCCCGTGTATGAAAGTTGTTTTTTTTTCTCCTCCAAGATGTCTTCTTAGCTCAAAAAATGCACAGTCACCACCACTCTCTCTGGCAAAGTTTCTTTTCTAGCACGCACAATACTTTCTCTTTTCAAACACTGTTCTCACAAGTCAGTTGATATTTCAGAAGGAGAAAAAGAAAAAGAAATAAAGCCCAAATCCACTCATTCACTCACACCTCTCACGCATTACTTTCCTTTCCAATATTTGACAGCTCGTAGTCTCCGCTCCCACCACCAGATCGCCGCTATTTCACCTTCCTGGAGACTCACTTCACTGCTAGTATATCACATCGTTTTGCAATCACTGAGAGTTTTTCCTTTCTGTCTCTATTATTTCTCTTCTTGCTGATCCTTCAAGCTGTTTTTCACTCTTCTATTCCTACTCGAACCATCGGATCATCACGCTTCTGGATCCACCATGCCAGGCCTCTTGCCGAACGGGAGCTCGCACCACTCTCTGTTCAGGCTCCGAGGATACCCCTCTACTTCATTGATCCCTCCAAGATCAGACTTGCCCGTAGGGGCTTTAAATCACGGAAAATCGGGTGTAAACGAGTGGAGCCCCACTCGTTCGCCCCGCAACAGCGTGATGTCACCGCCAGAAGTCACAATTACAGAAGTTAAAAGTAGACATAATTTGTCTTCAAGAAATTCATATAAAAAAGCAACATCGTGAACTATTGGAGTGCCCCAAAATTGGGAAATTATATTTTTCATCAGCACAACAAAAGAAAAGAGGGGTAGCACTATATATTAAGGAAACAATAAGCTCCAAACAAATATATGCAGATGAAGAAGGAAGAATTTTAATGATGGAGATAGGGATGAACCAAAAACAGATACTTTTGATAGCAATATACAGTAGTGGCCAAAATTGTGGAAACCTTTTGGGAAAAGTGTATTTTCTAAAACTAGGTAATGACACCACTTTTTTTTTTAGTAGTACCATAAAATTATATATCAATGGAAAGATAATTTAATCAAGAATGTAATGCAATAACTTTTATGAAGGATTGGCTACTAGAATAGCAGTTACAGTATAAAGAAGAAAAGTGAAACATGTAGAAAAATTGAGATATACAAAAATTATCACCATGTCAGTTACTAGTTGGGTAACCTTCAGCATGAATTATGGCCTTACAATGTCTTCCCATGGAGTGAACCAAGTCTTTTAGTTCTGCAACTGTTATAATGTGAAACCAAGATTCAATGATTGCTTCTATTAACTGGGTTTTATTGCTGGGTCGAACAAGTTTCTTTAGTTGGCTCCATAGATTTTCAATTGGGTTAAGGTCTAGGCTATTCCCAGGCCATTCCAGCAGTGGAATATGATTATCTTGAAACTCCAAACAAAAGTGGTGTTATTAGCCATCAAACCTCAAAAATACACTTTTCCCAAAACGTTTCCACAATTTTGGCCACTACGGTATGCGCTGAACAAAAGGCAAGAAGAATTTTCTTAAAAACTACACAAGAAGATATTAGAAATGGAATACCAAAATATTTGTGTTGTAGGAGACTTCAACGCAACTGTAGATGCAAAATTAGACTATAGGAGTAGTAAGACAGGAAAAAAGGCAAGAAAGCTACTCCCTAAGGCTTTCTTAAAAATGGTAGAGGAAACTTGTATACAGGACACATGGAGAGAAATGAACCCAGGGAAAAATCAATACACATTTTACTCAAATAGACATAAATCATGGTCCGGAATTGATATGATATGGATGTCACCTGAACTAAGAACTAACTTACAAGAGATAGAGATACAGTAGAAACCAATATATGGGCCGACCATAACCCAATAAAAGTAAGCTGGAAAGGAGAAAAGGCTGAGATGGACATTGAACCAATCCATACTAAAAGAGAGAGTTTATGCAAACAATAGTAAAAGAAATGGAATTCTTCTTCAAAGAAAATAAAAAAGAAGAAACATCACTGCAAAACGTATGGGATACAACTAAAGCATATATTAGGGGATTAGCTATAACCTACATAGCGAGAAAGGATAAGAAAAAAAAGCAACATCAAAAAACATTAAGAGAAGAACATAAAAAACTCGAATTAGAATTACAAATAGATCCACAAAAGAAAACTTTAAAAAATCAAATGGAAATAATAAAACACAAATTAAATCTGATAGAAAAAGAAGAATTGGCGCAACAAATTAAAAGAGCAAAACAAAACTTTTTTGAAAATGCTAATAAGCCGGGAAGATGGTTAGCCTACAAACCGAAAAAAGAGAGAAGAAACTGATAAGTAAATTACAAGATGTGAAAGGAAACCTACAGTTTCCAAATGAGATAAAAAAAATTCAGGAATTTTATGAAAAATTATACGATAAAGAAAAAAGTTCAATTTAATCATCATTTGAGTCTACAATTGGAACATAGATTTGTAGTATGGTGATGTTGAGTGGCTTGCCTCGAATTTGGATTGATATTATGCTATCGCTGTATGCTCTATAATTCTCAACACATTTAGCCACACCTTTGCTTATGCAGAATGCAACTGCTTTTCATCTGATGATATTGTTTCCAGAAAAATAAACCATAAACTTATCTGTTTTGAATTGCCCACTGCCTGTCCAGTGTAACTCACTGATGCCAAGGATGTCTATGCTTGCTCTAATCATTTCTCTTTGTACAATTTTGAGTTTCCAATTTGATATAACTTTGTACAGTGTAGGTGACCTCTTTCATCATGGGCACCATCAATTGTTGGGCTTCCCAAAGGCTTTCCTCCAACAACATCATAAAAACCCTGACTACTAAAAGCTACCCCTTGCTTTTCTCCAGCAGTTTACAGGCTACCATCCAGCCTGGAGGGTCTGCTGTTGGTATTCATATCTGAGTCACGTTGAGTTATTGCCATAAAGTGTTCTTGTGAGATTTTTTACAGTGTAGTTTACCATTGCTTTCCCTAACCCTCCCCATTTATCCGGGCTTGGGACTGGCATATGGTTGATATCTACTATATAGAAAAGAGTATAGTTAACAGGTAAAACCAACAGTAGAGTTAAACTTCAAAACCTTCTGTTTTATAGTCTATTATTGTATTTCATTTGCAGAAAGTCCACAATGTCTTCTAAAAACCACCACAATCGTTGTCTCTGGTCTATCGAGGAACAAATATCCTCAATTGATTCTTAATAATAAGACCTTTCCTTAAAATTTTAACCGACATCTTTCCCAACAATTGAATCCCATTTCCCAGAATCACAAATCTCTGTTGTGGATATCTCCACAGCATCTGTTGTTCAAAACAAAACAAAACACCTCCTACAGGTTGAAACATGTCTCTTAACATTTGTTTTCCCGTTTGATATAATAGGTCCATTCCCCAATCTCCATCCTTCTTTAAAAAATCCAGTTCATCACTCATCAGTTCTGTCAACTTTGCATATTTAAGATTCATGCCCCTTTCAGCCTTCTTTAACTAGCCAGCAGTTTTCAAACCAGACTCTTTCTCCTTCAAGTGTGCCAGCAGCAAATTAAATTCCAATCCATCCAGGTGTAAATCTGGTTTAACTGCTGTTACTTGCATCTGAATGTCATCTTTAGGTTGATTTAAAACCGTTGTTATTTTATCAAACTTTTTAATCTAAATTTTCAATTTGAACTTGTAATTTGAAAAGCATTTTCCGGGTTTCCAGTGACGTCACCGTGCTAGCAAGACGGGCATGGAGATCGCGCCTGCCTTGTTCTGGCAAACTTTCTAGCCTGGGCAGTTTTTACACTGGCAGCAGCCCCGGAGAAGCGGCCGTAAACGGAGAGGAGCAATAGCACGTGAGGAGTGGCGATCTGGCGTGCGAAGGCGAAGCTCTCCTGTCACAGGCTGGGAAGACGGCGCCAGCCATGGCAGCCCCAAAATGATGACTGTCACGCATTGGAAGGGAAACCCGATTGCAGGTGGGCAAAGAGCCCCTTTCTAATTTAAATTAACTTACTCTGAGACGGATCTTTGATCTTTTTGACCCCCCATTTTGAATCCATGTGGTGGCGGAAAAAAGAGTTAATTTGAGTGCCAATTTCCTCATTGGAGCTAAGATGGAGAAAGTGGCTGTTTGTTTGCTACACCACGAACTCTTTGGCCACTGCTGAGTGGAGCTGATCGAAAGAAATACTACAGAAAAAGAACAGTATTTGATAGTTTGATTGTTTGAAAGCTTCTGGGTGGATCCCCCCTACCCTCCTTTCGTCGATGGATGGTGATTACTCGCGACTTCTATGTGGATTAGGAATTGTGATTTGAAGGGACAGATTTATCCCTCCCCAGGGTTCTTCTCTTCCTGTTTTCTGCTGGATCATTATTGACTGTATGGAACAGTATTTTGTCTCCCTCCAGTGGTGAATTTTAAAACTACAATATATACTGAATCCCCAGAAGAGGGGTGATCTGAATTTGCTTTTATATTTGATCGAATGAACTATCTTCATTGATTATTATTTCTATTGTCTAAATCTGATTTGAAGGTTTTGGAATATAATCTATTTTTGGAATTGGCTAATTTAAAATTGTTTCTCGATTAGGTCATTAATTAATTATATAATTACCATAACTAAATCCAAAAGTGATTGGCTGTACCCCTGTAAGCAAGATGTCGAATACAACAATTGTGACAACTACAAAAGCGGGGGGAAAAGTTTTGACACTACCAACGATTGCTACCCCGGCTACACCTACATCTTCATCTTCATCTTCTAAATCTTTGGATGACCTAGCTGCTACAGGGAAACCTCCCACGTTATCAAGTCTTCAGGGCATGTTGCAGGCAATGTATGAGGTGATGACAAAGAATCAGGAAGTTATCTCCAAGAATTTAGAAGACCTGATATCAGACCTCAAGGGGGAGTTGGGAGCTGTTAGAAACGATATTAAAACATTGAATGAGAGATTAGAGGGTGTTCAGGGGGTGTTGATACAACAGGAAAGCAAAATACAAGATGTAGAGAAGAGAGTGGGGTGGTGTGAGGAGAGATTGGAGGGGAATGAGAGGGAGCAGTTTTCGGTGAATAGGGCCCTCGAAGAAGAGATTATCTTCCTGGAGATGGAAAGGTCAGCTTTCTACTTAAGGATACAGAACGTTGTGGAAAACCGGGGAGAGCCTCTAAGAGAGATAGTGGCAGATATTCTGGCTGGGATTCTGGATATAGATAAAGAAAATATTTTGAGAGATATAGATGACGTTTTTCGTGTACACACGAGTTATGCTAGGAGGCAGAGACTCCCGACAGAGGTTCATGTTAGGCTCTCCAAGAAGGCCCTTAGGGAAGAAGTGATCTTGAAGTCAAGAGACAAAACGATAACATTCAAAGATAATAATTTTGAAACAAATAATAATTTTGAAACAAATCCCTAGACGGGTACGGGAACTGCGGCGAAATTACTACTTCTTAACTGCCCAGTTAAGAAAACACAAAGTGCTTTATAGATGGCTACTGCCTGAAGGATTGCAATTTACGTGGGCAGATAAAAAGGTGAGAATTGATAATCTCAGAGATGCCAGAGACTTCCTTAATAGACATCTTAATCCCTTAGAATCGGATGTGGGGGAAGAATCAGAGAGCAAGAGTGGGGAAGAACTTTTAGAAGAGGAAGAGAGAGGGAAACCAGAACAGATAGGTGGGAGAAAGAAAGGAAGAGGACAGATACAGGTAGAGGTAGGAGCCAAAGGACTGAGTCAGAGAGAAACAAGACAAACAAAAAAGAAACTCCAAGTAGAGGGCAAGTAGGGGTAGTAGAAGGGAGAAAGGATGGGGGAGGAGATCCGTTTGATGTCAGTTAATATTAATGGGCTGAATGGCCCAAATAAGAGGAAAAAGGTCTTTAACAAATTAGTAAAAGCAGGTTTGAACATAATATGCCTTCAGGAAGTGCATGTGAAAAGAGATCATCTTCATTTATTGAACTGTACCAAATTGGGTAATTTATATACATCTCTGGTGGTATCCAAAAAAAGAGGTGTTGCAATTTATGTCCAAAAGCATATAAATTCTAGATTAATTTTTGCAGACGAAGAAGGGAGACTTTTAATGATTGAAGTAGAAATTTGTCATAAAAAATGTTTACTGGTTTGTATTTATGCACCAAATGGGAGCCAGAAAGATTTCTTCCAAAGCCTCTATAATAAATTGACAGAATATGATTATCCACACATTTGCTTATTGGGGGATTTTAATGCCATCGACGATAAAGATAAAGACTATATACCTGGAAATAGGAAACAGGAGGGAGGAAAGAGAACAGCAAAGAAAAGACTGCCACCTGTTTGTCATCAAATACAAGAGGAATTTGAACTTAGAGATATATGGAGGGAAAAACATCCGGAAGGAAGACAGTATACATATTTTTCCTCCAGGCACTCATCCTGGTCACGGATTGATGCGGCCTGGATGTTGGGGGAACTGGGGCAGGGAACTCGGAAAGTAGAGATAGGTGTTAATGAGTGGGCAGATCATAATCCGCTCTGGATTACATGGGGAGGGTTGAAAACAAGGCCTAGATGGAGAATGGATGTGAGGGTTCTTAAAGATGAGCAATTTTTAACCCAGGTAAAGAAGGAGATGGAATTTTTCTTTCAGGAAAATAATAATGAGGATACAAATTTTTTGAATGTATGGGATACAGCTAAAGCAGTGTTCCGGGGCCTAGTGATAAATTATGTAGCCGGGAAACAGAAGAAGGACAAGGCTAAACGAGATAAATTATTAGGGGATTTGGCAAGAAGTGAGGCCGCGTTACAACAGGATCCAAACAGTAGGGAATTAGGCATGAATTTGAAATTGGCGTGTCATCAAATTAATTTGTTAGACCAGGAGGACCTAGAAAAGAAAATCAGATGGATGAAACAACGACAGTTTGAAAATGCAAATAAACCGGGAAGGTGGCTTATGTACCGATTAAAAAAAGAGAAGGAAAGGAGCAGAATTCATAATCTGAGAGATAAAAATGGTGATTGGATTGTAGAGGAAGAAGGGAAGAAAAGAATAGTGCAGGAATTTTTTACCAATTTATATAGAGAAGAAGACAAATCCGAGGAGGAAATAAGGAAATATCTAGAAGAATCTGACCTACCGAAAATCCCGGATTTGTCAAGAGAAATACTGGATAGGAAGATAATGGAAGGAGAAATTGAAAGGGTCTTGGGAAGACAAAAAACAGGGAAAACTCCCGGTACGGATGGCCTCCCAACAGAATACTATAAGGCACTTTGGGAAGTTTTAGGCCCCCACATGGCAGAACTATTTAACAGGGTAATTAGGGAGGGACTGACTCATGGACAGAAGCAATAATTACCCTTCTGCCGAAGGAGGGTAATGACTTGTCCCTGATCCAGAACTACAGACCGATCTCACTTCTTAATGCAGATTACAAATTATTTGCGGCGGTATTGGCAGATAGATTAAAAGGTTTTTTAAGCCAATTTATCCACAAAGACCAAAACAGTTTTTTACCTCACAGGCAAATCAGAGATAATGTGAGAATAATTATGAACATTTTAGAACATTATAAAACCCACATTAATAAACAGTTGGCTTTGGTCTTTGTGGATGCGCAAAAAGCTTTTGATCGAGTGAGCTGGCGTTTTCTATTCGGTCTGTTACAACATATGCAATTTGGGGAGAAGCTTATTCGGGCAATTCGTACAATCTATTCTAAACAGTCAGCCAAAATCCTGATTAATGGAGAAGTGTTGGAAAAAATTTGTATCGAGAAAGGAACCAGACAGGGGTGCCCGCTTTCTCCGCTTTTATTTATATTAACATTGGAACCGCTATTGAGGGAAATCAGGCGAAATTCGGGAATAAAAGGACTGCATATTAAGAATCAACAGTATAAATTACAAGCATATGCTGATGACCTTGTATTTGTATTGGAAGACCCTTTTATATCGGGCCCGAATTTGATTTGTGGACTAGAAAAATACGGAACTGTGGCGGGCCTAAAAGTAAATAAAGAAAAAAACTAAGGTCTTGATTAAAAATTTGACAACAAAGCAGGGGAAGGAATTAGAATTGAACCTGGGATTCCAAATTGTTAATAAATTAAGGTACTTAGGTATTATATTATCTGCTAAATGCTCAACAATCAAGGAAGATAATTATTTGAAACTTCTTCAACAAACAGAACAGGATTTAGAGAAATGGAAGAAGCTACAGATTTCGCTGTTAAGCAGGGTCGCGGCTATAAAATCTTATATTCTCCCAAAATGGACATATTTATTTTATACAGCCCCAGCCAGATTAGATAACAAATTCTTCAAAAAGTTAAATCAAGTTGTTCTAAAATTTATTTGGCAGAATAAAAAGCCCAGAATTAAACTTAAAATGCTCCAAGAGGTGAAGGATAGAGGGGGATTTGGCTTGCCTAAGTGGGAGTATTACTATCAGGCCACAAATTTAGTTTGGGTAAGGGACTGGATTCTGCTGAGAAGGAGACGGCTGTTGGTTCTGGAAGGTTTGGGGCTGCAACAGGGTTGGCATTATTTTCTGTGGCAAGACAAGGTAAAGAAATACACGAGTTTCGCAGGTCATTATTTAAGAAATATCTTAATTGAAACATGGAGGAAAATTAAGGATAAATTCTACTCTTTGACCCCCTCCTGGTTGGTCCCGTTAGAAGCCACAACACATATTCCGCTTTATAACAAAGAAAAACATCTATCTTACCGGGAGTTGCTGGATAGCCAAGGTCACCTAAAAACAAGAACTGAACTAGATTTACAGGGAACGGAATTGGATTGGTGGTCTTACGCTCAGATCAACTCTAAATATAAAAAGGAGCAAGGAGGTATAGATATGACCCTGCAGGAGATGGATAAGATCATATTAGGAAAGGAGGAAAAAATGTTAGCCAAGATCTATAAACTCTTAATAAGTTATTGGATAGGAAATGAGATTGTTAAAGACTCAATGATTGCCTGGGGGAGAAATATTGGTCACTCAGTCGAGTTGACAAAATGGGAAGAAATTTGGACCAGACAACTGAAATTTCTAATGGCAACCACTTATAAGGAAAATCTGTATAAGATGCTGTACAGGTGGCACCTCCCCCCTGCTCGATTATCCAAAATGTTTCCTGGACTCTCCCCAAACTGTTGGAAGTGTGGGGAGGTAGGTACCTATTTTCACGTATGGTGGACTTGTCCCAGGGTAATTGAATTCTGGAAACTTATTCAGAGGTGGCTGCTAGAAATCACTGGATATAAATTGCAACTGAAACTGGAATATTACCTATTAAATATTAGGCCAGACAAGATAGGCACGAGCAAATGGTGTTTAATTGTATATATTACAACTGCAGCAAGAATACGTCTCGCCCAAAATTGGAAGGGGAAAGTCCTACCATCAGAAGACTTGATCTTAGGGAAAATTATTGAATATGCAGAAGCCGATAGGCTAACAAGAACTTTGAGCGATCAAAAAGAATCCGCATATTTTCAATGTTGGGACCAATGGTATACTTGGCTAAATAATAGAATAAAAAGAGAATAAGGTTAGTGTAGCTTTTATTTCTTATTTGTATATTTGGACTGAAGATAATGTATTGTGTAAGGTTCTCACCGCAATCTATATGTTGTTATATATTTTGTTTGCAAAGAAATAAATAAAAATTTAAAAAAAAGAAACAAAAAGAAAAGCATTTTCCTCAAAGGCTTCCCAAAGAGTTTTGTCCTTAAGTTGATGTATTGTTTGTATTTTTAATGTAATCCAAGACTCTTCTGTGGCTAAGGTTTTACAGCCAGTCATAAACAATTCCTCTCAAGAACAGAGGAAGCACCATAACCAAAGTAACCTCAGAAAATGTTAAAATAATCTTTCCCACAATAAAAATCAGTGGGAAAGAAAGGGAGATCACCATCAAAGATTAAAAAAAAATAAGTCCAGCTTTTAAAAATTAATAAAATGCAACATACCTGTAGTGAAAAATCAGATAGAAATATTGACTTCCATACAAAGAAAACAAAAGTGATTTACAACAGCTAATAAAGCAGTAAAAGAAAACACAAAAAACCCACTTTAAAATCCAGTAAGGGGTTAGGATAAGTCAGCATTCAACCAGTTGATTAACATTTAAAAGTAAACATCAAAATGAAAAAAGAAATGTCAAAATGTGCAGTTAAAACTGAGTCATGCTTGAACAAGCAAAAAGCTGAAAGGAAAAGATGGAGACACAATTCTCCGACCACTCCTGCTGAAAATTGTAACCTTCAAAATTCCTCTTCTCAGGTAGATCCATGGTCATCCAAGGGCTGTCTTGGGTCATTCCTAGTAGCTCTTGTTCAAATCTGGCAATCATGCCACCAAAGAGCCAGCTTTCGTGGTGAAATCAGCTGTTTGTCGGAAAAATTGCCCTGCTGCTTAGCATGCCATCTCCGGAGGACTCCCCAAAGTGGCATCGTTTTGAATGATTTGGGGAGGTGTGGCAACCCCCATGAGGCAAGATGTCAAAACATCCAAGATGGCTCCCTCATTAGTCAGAAGTCCATAGTTTTCATTCATTCTTTTGCCAGATATTCCCAGATGTTTTGTTCACCTGAAAGGGGGTCAATCCCTATTAACCCTCCAGCCCCTATTGTTAAGTATAAATGCCTGCCCTCCAAACCTAGTGTTGTAAGGGTT
>WNWU01012094.1:36114-48488 GCA_012654045.1 Ptyas mucosa
CCCCCCCGATAGACTAGCTAAAATGTTCACTGGACAGTCTGTTGAATGCTGGAAGTGTGGGTTTGAGCATGGCACCTACTACCATCAGTGGTGGACATGCCCGGAAGCAGTAAAATTGTGGGGAAAAATCAAAAAATGGCTTAACGAGATTTTAAATCAAAAGACTGAATGGCGACCAGAGACATGCTTGCTCGGCTCCAAACCGGAAAATATTAAAAAAGACTCATGGTACCTTGCATTACACATTATCACAGCGGTGAGATTGACGTACGCTCAATTTTGGAAAAACAAAAATACCCCATCAGAGGAGGCAATTATAAAGAAGATTTTAGAATGTGCGGAAGCAGATAAATTGACTAAAAAACTAAAACATGTTTATCCTGGGAAAAATTATATATTTGGTTAGAGAAGAGAAAATTATAACCCAAACCAGATGAGGAATTGTATCTATTGAGAAACTTATACTATACAAGTAAAGTGAGGTCGGATAGACCTAATTGATCTATAAAGGTATACAAGTTGTTCTGTCTCCCCCGGAATATAATATATACTGTACCAAATACTAGGTTATTAAGGTAGTACTTATAGGTATGCTTGTTATTTGTTGTGTTGTTTTGTATGTTATTTATATGGTGTGTCTTCTTTTTTAATGGAAAATGTAAATAAAGATTATTTTTTAAAAAAAGACACAGAAGGTGATTGTGAGTCTCATTGTTCTCTCATGTCTCTCTTTCTGGTGGCTTCGTTCAGTCTGAAGGTTTGAAGAGGGCTTCAGTCCCCACTGGTCAGTTTCTGGGTCCCTCATGAGCTGGATGGGAGGTACTCAGGGGGTTGTGTTGTTCTTGGTGCTGTGGTCCACTGCGCCAAGCTTCACATGAAACCAGTGGATCCAGGAGTCCCATTCCACTATTTTGATGGGTTGGGTTGTCAGGAGAACCTGACAGGGCCCTTTCCACTGGGGTTTCAATTGCAATAGCAGTAGCACTTACAGTAAACTTATATACCGCTTTACAGTGCTTTACAGCCCTCTCTATGTGGTTTACAGAGTCAGCATATTGCATCATCTTACCCGCCTCAGAAGGATGGAAGGCTGAGTCAACCTTGAGCCTGGTGAGATTTGAACCGCCAAATTGCAGGCAGCCAGCAGTCAGCAGTAGTAGCCTGCAGTACTGCACTCTAACCACTGCGCCATCACGTCTCAATAGAGAATTCCTGGTGAAGGACCATATCCATACCCAGTGTCCAGGCTTGAAAGGGTGCAGAGCTTCTTCCAGTGGTAAGTTCTGTGTCAGGGCGCTCTGTCTCCACAGCTGTCTGAGGTGCCTGTGTAATGAAGAAAGATAGAAAAAAACAACATCCCCCTATCTAGGTTTAATGGCTGTAGGTCTAATCCTTTCATAGTGTCGGAGGGTTTGACAAACACTAATTCTCATACGGTGACACTCCTATGTCTTTTCTTGGTCATATTCTCAAGGGGAAAAGGGCAATGGGCAAAACCTGAATCCACAACAAATGCGTCTCCTGACACAGCTTTTTAGCTCACTGTTAGCTCTCTCTATGCCCACAATGACTGGGGGTGATCTGAGGTGTGGAAGTTTCGAGTGACATCTAAAGCTTGCAGGATGTGAGCAATTATTTGTGAGACAAAGTGTTTCCCTTGATCCATGTCTAGTGTGTTAGGAACCCTGAATCTGGGCACTATGTCCTTTAAGAGATGTCATGCAGTTTCTATGGCTATATATATATATTCTATGGTATATAAATTAAATAAAATAAATAAATAAATAAAATAAATATATTTTGTCCCCTTTCCATGCTACTCCATTTCTTTTCAACAGTTCCCTGTGTTCGCTGCTCGCTGTTCCTTTCTGGAAGGGATGGCTGGAGTCTGTAATGGTGGAGGGCACTGTGCTGGAGGTACCCGAGATGGTGACGGAGGAGGAGACCGCAGGATCGACACCTGAGGTACCGGGGGTGCAGCCTGTGGTGCAGCCGAAAGTGAGAGAAGCCCAGGCTGGAGGGCAGCCAGCGGAGGCCCAGCCAGGGGCTGGCTCGGGACAAGGGGAATGGTGGCACAGTTCGGCAGTTACCGGGACTTCTGCGACGAGGCCTCCAACACCACCACGTCCAAGGGGCCACTCTCATGAATGGAGGGAGAGACGATTAACGGGGGATGAAGATGGCGAGTGGTTATTCCACTGCCCCTGGCAGCACCACCATGGATGTGTTGCGTGAGAGGTTTTGGGGAGGCTAACTTTAGAGACGCCCCTTCATGGCAACCATGGGAGGCAGGACAAGAGCAGGCACAATCATGGCCAACTCAGAAACCAGGAGCACATGCAGAGACACGTTTCCATCTGGCAAGCCCAAAGCTGAGACTGGACAACGCGGCCAGGCGCTCCCACGGTCTAGCTCAGTCAGGACTGTGGGCACCGGGGGCATCCTTGGCTGACCTTATGGGACCCCCTGAAAGGGCAACCCATGTGGCTACCACAGTTGGGCCCACAAGATCCCAGGGGCAGAGACTTCATCTAGGATTTCAACAACCAGATCCCCCTTCTCCAGTCATAGGCCAGAGACCTATGAGAGGCAGAATGTGAGAACTTGCCCCCTCATAGGCCCACAGACTGCGCCATCGAGTTGATACCTGGGGCAAGGTTACCAAAACCCTGGATGTATTTGATGACACCACAAGAAATGACCGAGTTAAGAAGGTAACACACCCTGATCCCGAACAGCCATTCGTTGTTCAGGCCGATGCTAGTGATGTTGCCGTGGGCACAGTTTTATTACAATTGAATACCAACGGCCATTTACAACCTTGCACCTATACGTCTCGGAAGCTAACAGCTACGGAAAGGGGTTGGGCCATCTGGGAAAAAGTGGCCTTTGTGGTAAGGTGGGCACTCCTTACATGGCGGCACTTGCTGGAAGGGGCCCAACAGAGGTTCGAGGTGTGGACGGACCATAAAAATCTTGAGGCTTTACAGACACAGGTTAGCAGCCATTTTTCAGGCTTCAGTCAAGGCAAAAAGTTGAGATGCTTGGGCATTGTGGAAAGGTATAAGACAGTGGTGGGCTCTAAATTTTTTTACTACCGGTTCTGTGGGTGTGGCTAGGTGGGGCATGTGACTGACCAACTTGACATCATTCACACACTCAGTCACATGACCCCCCACCAAGCCACGCCCACCAAAACGATGGTTAAAATTTTTGGGACTTTTTGACACCTTTTTTTTTTGACACTCCAGCCCCATATCCAGGTCAGGCCGCGGTGGGGTGGCGGTGATCGTCTCGGCTTTCCCTCCATTGCCCTTCCTGTCCGAAAAGCGCCCTTTCTCACCTCTGACAGACCTTCCCCGTGGTTGCAGCTGGAGCACCCCACTCCTGCTGGTGCAATGAGCCAGGCTGGCTGGGTCCCATCCACGAGATGAGCGTGCAGGACAAAGGCTTCCCTCTGGACCTAGGGGGCAGCTTCACCGAGGACACGTCCAGGCCCCCAGTCAAGAGGGTGACCCTGTTTCCACAGTCCGCCAGCCACGGCTTTTCGGCCAGGAAGGGCAACGGAGGGAAAGCACGAAGCAGCTTCCTTCTCTTTTTCTTTTTCTTTTTTTTGGGCTTGGTAAATTTTTTTCATTTTTGGTGGTTTGTGGTTTTATTTCCCCTCTTGTTTTGTTTTTGTTTTTTCCTATCCTTTTTTCCCTTCATGTGGAATATCTTTGTCTGGTTTTTGCTACTATTGTTTTCTAAGTATATGGATTAGGGTAACAAGAACCTGAAGATTCGCGGCGGCCAGGACAACAAACATGGATTATAATTACTTGTGATATTTGGATTACAAATTGGGTGGTTTGAAAGTAGAGACCAAGATGAAGAAACTAACATCACATTTATCATCACCATCAATAAAAAAAGCATCGAGCTCCGCGGCGCAAAAAACAGCAGATATGGCAACACAACAAGAGAAAACCAACATGGAATTAAAAAATATATTACAGGCAATGCATGAAGACCTTAAGGAATGAATAAACAAAGTGGAAGAAGAAGTAAAGCAGATGAAAGAGATGATGGGAAAAAACGAACAAAGATTGATAGCAGTGGAAGAGAAAGCAGAGTCAACAGAGAAAAAGGTGGAGGAGATGGATTATAGACTCACAACTATAGATAAAAACCAGGAAAAGACAAATATACAGTTGGAAATGGATAAGGCTGACTTTTACTTAAGATTTCAAAATATAGAGGAAGAAAAAGGAGAGAATCTACCAGAAAAAATTGCTGAAATACTAGCGGAAGTCATGAAAGAGAGTGCAGAAAAGATAATAAATGGGATAGATGCAGTGGTGGGATTCTACCAGTTCGCACCGGTTCGGTAGAACCAGTTGTTAAGTAGTTAAGCAATTCGGAGAACCGGTTGTTAGAAAAAAATCTCCTTTTGTTTTTTTCCATTTTACAGGGTTAATCCTGTAAGGGATTTTTGTTTCCTAGCCTAATCTTTATTGCTCTGCTTACAGAAACTGCCTCTCCATTAACCCTTATTACATTCTTGGCAGTACACCTAGATTTACTGTCACTTCCGGTTCCGGAGCTTCTTGGAGGGTTTTTTTTTTTTTGCTTGACTTTCTTAAAGGGGAAGGGTTGTTTTAAGCTTTTTACACCACTGTTGGGAGGAAATACTCCCCTGTTGGAGTTCTTCCAGCCAGGGTGCAATGATCAGCACTTTGAAGAAATAATTGAATAACGAAGCAGAAGCTTTTAATGACAAGGAACCAAGATGAGTGACATTCAGCAAGGCTTCTTGGCTAGCTAGAAAGATTGACATTCAAACGTGAGTTTGCATACCCTTTCTGACTTTTGGTCTAAAACTGGTTTTTGGTGAAGTTTAATTCTGTGCTTGGTGATGTTTAATCCTGTGTTTAGTGATGAGATAATTTTCCCTATTCAGCTTTGTTTGGAAGGAAAAATGTTAATCTCTGTTCCTGAAAAGAAGCAGCTTCAGAAATCTGACTAGTTCCTGTGTCTGTTTGTTCTGGTAATTGGTTTAACAAGCAACAGATACTCTGTTTGCTCCTTTGCTTCATTCTGGAGAGCTTAAATGACCTCTCTGCTAAAGGGTTTCACTTCATGTTGTAAATCAGAAGTCCAGGCTTTTGCTCTGTTCCAAGATGTCTCTCCGGATGTCTCCCCGAGAGCTTTTATTTTTATACAGTTTTACACAGGCAGATAAAAGGTAGGACAGCAACAGGGTTCTAATTGGACAATCCTTCTCCCTCTTCCCCCACTCAGAAGAAGGTCAGATAACACAGACCATAGCAAGAATGAGATCATCCAGGAAGAAGATACAATGACACCAGAAACGGAAGCAGTGTGCTGCATTCTGCCCAACGTCATGTATTTCAATTCCCTACAACTTCATGAGCAAGAATTGGCTGCTGATAGTTATCATTGCATTTTAACTATTTTAATTCCTCAAGGTGCTCTGGCACCCTGCCTGATTTGTAACTCCAGTTTGCAGGTATTTCTAATCTAATGATTGGTATTTAGGGCAGCTTTTTGCAAGCAAAGAAGCTTTTTGTATTTTTGTACAGGTAATCCTTGACTTACAACAGTTACAATGGTGATTTATGACCGCTTTTCACACTTACGACCATTGCAGCAAACTGTCATTAGGGCAAAGAAGCAATGCCACATGACCACCTGGCCACACCCACCCGGTCACATGAAGCACTGCAGTTGTGAAATGAGTGACACGGTTGTTACTCATGACTCATTCCTTGATAATTTGATGCAATGATAACTATCAGCAGCCAATTCTTGCTCATGAAGTGAAACCCTTTAGCAGAGAGGTCATTTAAGCTCTCCAGAATGAAGCAAAGGAGCAAACAGAGTATCTGTTGCTTGTTAAACCAATTACCAGAATAGACACAGGAACTAGTCAGATTTCTGAAGCTGCTTCTTTTCAGGAACAGAGATTAACATTTTTCCTTCCAAACAAAGCTGAATAGGGAAAATTATCTCATCACTAAACACAGGATTAAACATCACCAAGCACAGAATTAAACTTTACCAAAAACCAGTTTTAGACCAAAAGTCAGAAAGGGTATGTAAACTCACGTTTGAATGTCAATCTTTCTAGCTAGCCAAGAAGCCTTGCTGAATGTCACTCATCTTGGTTCCTTGTCATTAAAAGCTTCTGCTTCATTATTCAATTATTTCTTCAAAGTGCTGATCATTGCACCCTGGCTGGAAGAACTCCAACAGGGGAGTATTTCCTCCCAACAGTGGTGTAAAAAGCTTAAAACAACCCTTCCCCTTTAAGAAAGTCAAGCAAAAAAAAAACCCCCTCCAAGAAGCTCCGGAACCAGAAGTGACAGTAAATCTAGGTGTACTGCCAAGAATGTAATAAGGGTTAATGGAGAGGCAGTTTCTGTAAGCAGAGCAATAAAGATTAGGCTAGGAAACAAAAATTCCTTACAGGATTAACCCTGTAAAGTGGAAAAAAACAAAAGGAGATTTTTTTCTAACAACCGGTTCTCCGAATTGCTTAACTACTTAACAACCGGTTCTACCGAATCGGTGCGAACCGGTAGAATCCCACAACTGCACTGGCCTCATTCTGATCACAGCTTGTGCATCCAGAATGAGGGGTTGCACTATTAGATGGTTCAAGTTAGTGGTTGTGGTTAAGGGATCAGAGAGCTCAGCATAGCAGTACCAGTATGGAAGGTGAGATGGTTTCAGTTTTGCTCTAAATGCTCTCAGGGTGGTATGGTCAAAAGTACCCTCACTTAACCAAATTACAGGTGAAACTCGAAAAATTAGAATATTGTGCAAAAGTTCATTTATTTCAGTAGTGCAACTTAAAAGGTGAAACTAATATATGAGATAGACTCATTAGATGCAAAGCGAGATAGTTCAAGCCTTGATTTGTCATAATTTTGATGATTATGGCTTACAGCTCATGAAAACCCCAAATTCACAATCTCAGAAAATTAGAATATTACATGAAATCAATAAAACAAGGATTGTACATAGAACAATATAGGACCCCTGAAAAGTATAAGCATGCATATGTACTCAGTACTTGGTTTGGGCCCCTTTTGCATCAATTACTGCCTCAATGCAGCGTGGCATGGATGCTATCAGCCTGTGGCACTGCTGAGGTGTTATGGAAGACCAGGATGCTTCAATAGCGGCCTTCAGCTCTTCTGCATTGTTCGGTCTCATGTCTCTCATCTTTCTCTTGGCAATGCCCCATAGATTCTCTATGGGGTTCAGGTCAGGCGAGTTTGCTGGCCAATCAAGCACAGTAATCCCATGGTCATTGAACCAGGTTTTGGTACTTTTGGCAGTGTGGGCAGGTGCCAAGTCCTGCTGGAAAATGAAGTCAGCATCCCCATAAAGCTCGTCTGCGGAAGGAAGCATGAAGTGCTCCAAAATCTCCTGGTAGACGGCTGCGTTGACCCTGGACTTAATGAAGCACAGTGGACCAACACCAGCAGATGACATGGCTCCCCAAATCAACACAGACTGTGGAAACTTCACACTGGACTTCAAGCATCTTGCAGTGTGTGCCTCTCCATTCTTCCTCCAGACTCTGGGTCCTTGGTTTCCAAATGAGATGCAAAAGTTGCTCTCATCAGAAAAGAGGACTTTGGACCACTGAGCAACAGACCAGTTCTTTTTGTCTTTAGCCCAGGTAAGACTCTTCTGACGTTGTTTGTTGTTTAGGAGCGGCTTGACAAGAGGAATACGACATTTGAAGCCCATGTCCAGGATCCGTCTGTGTGTGGTGGCTCTTGATGCACTGACTCCAGCCTCAGTCCACTCCTTGTGAAAGTCCCCAACACTTTTGAATGGCCTTTTCCTGACAATCCTCTCCAGGCTGCAGTCATCCCTGCTGCTTGTGCACCTTTTTCTTCCACACTTTTCCCTTCCACATAACTTTCTATTAATGTGCTTTGATACAGCACTTTGGGAACATCCAACTTCTTTTGCAATTACCTTTTGAGGTTTTCCCTCTTTATGGAGGGTATCAATGATAGTTTTCTGCACAACTGTCAGGTCAGCAGTCTTTCCCATGATTGTGATTCCTACTGAACCAGACTGAGAGACCATTTCAAGGCTCAGGAACCCTTTGCAGGTGTTATGGCTTAATTAGCTGATTAGAGTGGGACACTTTGAGCCTAGAATATTGAACCTTTTCACAATATTCTAATTTTTTGAGATTGTGAATTTGGGGTTTTCATGAGCTGTAAGCCATCATCATCAAAATTATGACAAATCAAGGCTTGAACTATCTCGCTTTGCATCTAATGAGTCTATCTCATATATTAGTTTCACCTTTTAAGTTGCATTGCTGAAATAAATGAACTTTTGCACAATATTCTAATTTTTCGAGTTTCACCTGTAGATTACCAACTGTAACTCCAAACTTAGCCGATTCCCTACATAGCCACCGCACATGGCTTTTCTTCATTCCCGCCTCAACAGGCAATTTTCCCCAGCCCTAGGGAAATTAACATGCTTCCCAACGAGGAAACCAGGAGAGCTCTGATTCTGTATTGTCCATGACCCTAACAACACACATGTTCACCAACAGTTTAGAGTGTCATACACCTGAGAGGACTTCCCGAAGGAGAGTACTGGCACCTCCCTATCTTTCCCTTTACCACCTCAGTTTGCGAGTGACATGTGTGCTTTGGAGGACTTTCTAATAAAATATGGATCCTGCCTTTCCTTGGTCAAGTTAGAAATCAGGCTGGTAACTGCCCAGATAAAAGTCACCCACTCAATCAATCATGATCTGCTGGTGCTTACCAACACCTGATCAATCTCCTTTGCTTTCCAAGGTCTCCTGCTCTTTATCTGAAACAGACATGCAGGAGCCTGGGTGTGGCTAAGAACTGATGCAGGGGGCAAGCTCTGGGCAGCAGTGGGAAAACACAAAAAGGGATCACACATGCACGCACACAATCACTAGGCACAAGATGCAAATTTGCAGGGTACTTACCAACAGAGAAGTCTCTGGTTCAAGCAACTTGTCTGACTCAAAACCAAAACTCCCTTTACTACCTGTACTGAAATTGGCAGTATCTGGGGCAGCACCTTCCAGACAAATGGTCCGGTGGCAACTAGGTGAAGTTACCCAGACCCAGTCCACCAGCCAGGTTAGCTCAGGAGTCCCTTCATGGTTGCCAAATTGTTAGGGTTTTTGGTCTGATTCTGAGCCGTGTTACCTAATGATGGACACAGGACAATTGCTCAAAGTAGAGGCAGAGTTTATTTCAACAGTATAACGTGCAGTACAGCAATTGAAAGTTAGGCTACAAAATCAGAACACTGAGAGCAGAAATATTTATAGTGAAAGTGGGCTTTGATCAGGTTAATTGAACTGTTTTTTTTTCTCTGAGGTTTGTTTTGGGAGTGTTTGTTGTGACCCGTTGGCTGCCAGCAGAGATAGCTGCAGAGTCAGATGAGGAGGAGGTAGAGGGAGAGCCTGTGCCAGCTTCAGAGCCTTTGGAAGGCTCTAATAAGGAAACAGCATCAGAGCCAGAGGCAGAGCCAGGGCCTTCCATCCTCCCCTAGGTGGAGAGGCAGCTGTCTTCAGGGCCTGAACTGAGTGAGGGGGAGGAACAGATGGGACCCATCCAGTGGTGGGATTCAGCCAGTTCGCACCGGTTCACCTGAACCGGTAGCTGTTTCTGCAGTTCAGCAAACTGGCTGATGCCACCATTGACTGGCCCCGCCCTGCCCCTTGCTCCTCTCCTCCCAGCCACTCCTTGTGTGGCTGACTTTTTGCCTGTTTGTCCAGCTGTCGGGGGGGGAAATGGATGGGGGACTGGGGAGGAGGCACCTTGCCTGCCACAGCTGCCAGCGGGTGGGGGGTGGCCAGGGAGCACAAGACTATGCTGTCCGCATCACCCTCCCCCACCGACCCACGCCATTTGGCCGAGTGCGGTGGGCCCGGAGTGGATCTCCCTCCCCCACCATTGGCCTTACCTTCCAGCCCATGGGGCTTGCACCGCTCTGCTCACCGCTGCTGCCCACGAAGGTAAGGCCAACAGTGAGGAAGGAAGACCTGCTCCAGGCCCGCCCCACTCAGCTGAAGGGCGCGGGTCAGCGGGTGGGTGGAGGAGCAGGAGAGGGCCAGCTGGTGGAGGGACGATGTCGGTGGTGCAGCCTTGCGGTCCCTGGCTGCCCCGCAGCCACGGCAGGCAAGGCCCAGCAGCTGTGCAGAGTCTGGGCAGGGGTCGAGATGTGGACTGGGGGAGGGGGCCGAGTGACGGCGGCTCGGCCCTGGCTCACCTTCCTCTCTGCCACCAGCCACAGGAGGAAGGGAAGGACAGGCGGGGATTGGGGGTCATGGCCAGCCGGGGAAGCTGAACCGCTGCCCAGCCCAGAGCTGCTGACGCAGAATGGAGAGTGTTGCAGACAGAGTTAGCAAACTTACATAAAGGGGAGATCTCTCTCTCTCACACACACCCACACCCACACCCCCTCCCTGCTTTCTCCCCCTTCTTGCTCTTTTCCTCCTGGCTCGCTTTATCTCTCTCTCTCTCTCACACACACACACACACAGACGCCTGCCTGCCTGCCTGCCTGCCTGCCTGCCTGCCTGCCTGCCTATCTGTCTGTCTGTCTATCTATCTATCTATCTATCTATCTATCTATCTATCTATCTATCTCAAAATGTGGGAGGTATGTACACACACACATTTTCATTCTTAAAAACAATTCCAAAGCAGGAATTCAATACCTTTAAAAGTACCAAACTCTTAAGCCATCTAAGGCACGGGTGTCAAACTCGTGGCATCACGTTGCCATCACATGACTTTTGCAATGTTTTTTCCCCTTCACGGAGCTTGGGTGAGCATGGCCTGTGCATGACACATCTTCTGGCCCATGGGCTGCCAGTTTGACACCCCTGATCTAAGGTTTTCACAGGTACCTTAAACTAAATTCAGTAGCAAACCAGCTACCCATGCAGTTTCTTCAAACTTTGACGTCACTTATGGATAGGTTTTGCAGTAACTGCAGCTTCTGGGCTAACCTCAAAAATAAGCCAATTTACAATTCATTGCAACAAGCCAGCTAATATTACAAAATTACAATGTTTGTTCATTTTGTCTTAATGCAATATATGAATCCAGTCATTGCCACACACAAATAGTATGTAGCTTTGGATTAATTTCCTCAATATATAAAAAAAACAAGTCTAATGTTTTTGACTCATTTAATGAGGTTCTCTTTCATTTTAGGACTTCTGTGAAGAACAGATCAGGTTTTAGGTCATATTTATGCAGAAATATTGAAAATTCAAAAGGATTCACAAACTTTTAAGCACCACAATATATGCTAGCACGTGATGACTGCAACATCTACAACCTGAAAATGCTGCTACCAAATGAACCTTGATATATTGGACTTTTCAATGTAGTCAATTCATACATTAAAGGTACAGTCAACACATAGCAATCAAGTGAGAGATGAGCATGTAAGGTGTCATCTCCTTTTTTTTTTAAAGTTTCTTTATTGAGGCATTTATTAATACAAAAAAGAAAAAGATAGACAAAGAAAAAAAACAAACAAAAAAAAAAGAAAAACACACAAACTAACAAATAAACACATAAAAAATAAAACTTTTACAAATTAATTCAACGTTTTCGGTCTTGAGGAGTCTTTTCACATATAGATCATATTTACACTGTGTATTTACGTTGTTATTTATACAAAATTGATTTTGTTTCAATTATGCCAAAGCAGTATTAATTGCACAGTATTTTATACAGATAATCACTTTTCTAGCAATGCGCTTATTCCACCTATTCATCTTAATTTCTTATCAAGCTCTCGCATCTGCTAGTTCTGCTTGAGTTTCCTGTTCCTTAACCATTCATACCACAGGTCCCATGCACTATAAAATTCTGATTCCTCTCTGTCATGTATCTCTAGTGTTAGCTTGTCCAATTCGGCACATTCTAGGATCTTTCTGATAATGTGCTCTTCGGGTGGTAGGTTTTCTTCTTTCCAATATTGAGCCAAAGTAATCCTGGCTGCTGTTATTATATGTGTCGCCAAATATCTCTTCTTTCTTGCATATGATTTTTTAAGGATTCCCAGGAGAAATATTTTAGGGTCTAATTCCAGAGTATCTCCCAAAATTTCCTTCAGCCAATTATTTATCATCTTCCAGAAGTTTTTTGTTTTGGGACAGGTCCACCAGCAATGGTAGTATGTACCCTGTTGGTGCCCGCATTTCCAGCATTTAGGGCTCGTTCCAGGAAATATTTTTGCGATCCTGGCTGGTGCCAAGTGCCACCTATAAATCATTTTATATTGATTCTCTTTAAGTGTTGTGGCCTTGGTCATTTTTA
>WNWU01012098.1:0-16948 GCA_012654045.1 Ptyas mucosa
TTCTCCTTTATTCTTTAAAGTTTAACAATTAATTCTTTATCTTAATATTTTTATATTTGTTTGGGTTTGGCTTTCTTCTCTTTCATCTTTTTTATTGTACAGCAATCTTTCTCCTCCAACCTACCACCTCTCTCTTTTCTTTCCTTCTTACTTTCTCTTCCCCCCTCCCCTTCTTCTCCTTCCTCCTTCCTATTCCTTTCTTCTTCTCCTCCTCTCTTCCCCCCTCTCTTCCCCTCACTCCTACTCTAATTTCCCTTCCTTCATCCCTCTCTTGCTGTATCCTTTTGTGCATATGGACTACTCAGAGGGCTGAAAAAGTAATTTTTGACTGGTCCTCGCACTTTTGACCAGTCCTCGAACTTACGACTGTCCTCACATTTTACGTTTTTGCCCTCTTGTCACCATGGTGAAGAGAAGCAGTTGTGAAATGAGTGACACCGTTTTTAAGGATGCTACAATGGGCATAAATGATGACCAGTCATAAGTGCAAAGACCGGTCAAAAGTGTGAGGACCAGTCAGAAATGACTTTTTTCTGCCCTCTGGGTAGTCCCTATGTGCATATGGACTACTCAGAGGGCTGAAAAAGTAATTTTTGACTGGTCCTTGCACTTGTGATGTCCTCGAACTTACGACTGTCCTCACATTTTACGTTTTTGCCCTATCTTGTCACCATGGTGAAGAGAAGTAGTGGTGAAATGACTGACACGGTTGTTAAGAATGCCGCAACGGGCATAAATGTGAGGATGGTCATAAGTGCGAGGACCGGTAAGAAATGACTTTTTTCAGCCCTCTGAGTAGTCCCTATGCACATAGCCACGCCCACCCGGTCACATGACCAGCTAGCCACGCCCACCCAGTCACATGACCAGCTAGCCACACCCACCCAGTCACATGATCACCAACCACACCCCCAACTAAGCCACGCCCACAGAACCGGTTGTTAAAAAAATTGAATCCCACGACTGCCTGAATGTATTAGAATAGTTTGTTAATCAGACATTGTTTAAAATATTAAAGACAAAATATTAGCAAGACTGTATTATAATAATAGAAAATAATAAGCAAATTAAAAAACAATAAAAATGTAAATCATATTACTGTATCACCCCTACAATTTATCACAATTAGATTAACATGTGCAAATGCCAACTGGAGTATTCTATTCCAATAAAGGGCCTATTATAATTTTTGAGGATTGCTGCATCTTTTTTTGCTTCTCTATCCCAGATTCTTTCTGAAGGAAATTTTTTAACTTCTTTCTCCAGTTATACAAGAAACAGGCAGACCTCAAAGCCTAATAAGATTTGTCAGTTGCACAATCCAAGTTTGGTCTTTAACTGAAGTTTTGTCTGTTCCAACAGCCACAATTTTCAGAGTCTGTCAGTTTCCATAGATTAAATTTTATGCCAATGCCCATATTTTCGGAATTTAGAGAAAGCAGAAATTGTGTAAATTCCCAAATCGGCTCTGAGGGCAGCAGCTGGAGTCCTTTTACCCACCCCAAGATCCTCCTCAGAGGCTGAGATTGGGTTGGTTCTGCTGGTGGTTTCTCTCTGGAGCCCCAAACATCAGATGGATGTAAGAACATGGGGGAAAACTGGGGCTCAGATACTTTAATAATTGGGGCTGAGGAAACTGGAGAGCTGTGAGGTTTTCCTTTAAGCACCACTTTCCCTCCTGCCTTTTCTCTAACTGAGCTCCTTGGATGATGAGGGAGCCAAGATTCAGGCTCAGAGAAAACAACCCCAGGTAAGGAAAGGTGTTACTTGCTCTATTGGTTGACCATCTAAGGCTATGACATCATTTCACAAAGACTATAATTTGAAATTGCTTTATAAATTATCAGATAATTATTATGACAAAACAATCCAAGTCTATACAATCCAATGTGTAAGTATGATAATTTCACATTATCTGTATAAATCAGTGTATTCCAATAGAAATTTAGCAGGCTAAACATGTGTACTTCTAAAAAAATAAAAGGGTTAGAAGGGACCTTGGAGGTCTTCTAGTCCAACCCCCTGTTCAAGCAGTAAACCAGGTATAATAGCAGTAACTGTGAGAGGGATCCTGGAGTCTTAGTGGACAACCAATTAAATATGAGTCAAGAGTGTGCAGCGGCAGCCAAAAAAGCCAATGGAATCCTAAATTGCATTAACAGAAGGATACAATCAAGATCAAGAGAGGTACTAATACTATAAAAACTTTTATAATAATAAAAAAGAGAGAGGTACTAATACCACCCTATAAAGCCTTAGTAAGGCCACACCTAGAATCCTGCATCCAGTTTTGGTCCCCACACTATAAAAAAGACGTTGAGACTCTAGAAAAAGGTCAGAGAAGAGCAACAAAGATGATGAGGGGACTGGAGGCTAAAACAGACAATGAACGGTTGCAGGAACTGGGCATGGCTGGTCTAGTGAAGAGAAGGACCAGGGGAGACATGATAGCATCTTCCAATATTTGAGGGGCTGCCACAGAGAGGAGGGGGTCAAGCTCTTTTCCAAAGCACCCAAAGGCCGGACAAAGGCTGGACAAGGAATAATGGATGGAAACTGAACAAGAAGAGATTCAACCTGGAAATAAAGAGATAAAGTTGCCTTCAAAAGTTGTGGGAGCTTCATCACTGGAAGCTTTCAAGAAGAGACTGGACCATCATCTGTCAGAAATGGTGTAGGGTCTGCTTGGACTACATGACCTACAAGGTCCCTTCCAACTCTGTTAATCTGTATCTATCTATACTATTCCAGACAAGTGGCTGTCCAGTTTCTTCTTAAAAGCCTCCAGTGATGGACCACCCACAATTTCTGAAGGGGAGACGTTCCATTCCTCACCATTAGGAAATTTCTCCTTAGTTCTAGGTTCTTTCTCTCCTTCATTAGTTTCCATCCATTGTTTCTTCTCTTGCCTTCTACTACTTTGGAAAATAGGTGGACCTCCTCTTCTCTGTGGCAGCCCCCCAAATATTGGAACATTGCTATGATGTCACCCTTCGTCCTTTTCGCTAGACTAGACATACTGAATTCCTGCAACTGTTCCTCATATATTTTAGTCTCCGGGCCCTTAGTCATCTTTTCTGCACTCTTTCCAGAGTCTCTACATCTTTTTTATAATATGGAGATTAAAACTGGATGGACTATTTCAAGTGTGATCTTGCAAAGGCATTATAAAGCGGTACCAATATTTCATATGATCTTGATTTTATCCCTCTGTTAATGCAACCTAGGACTGAATTAGCTTTTTTAGCTGCTGCTGGCTCATATTTAAGTGATTGTCCACTAGGACTCCAAGATCCCTCACAGTTACACTTATTGAGCGAGGTTTCATCTCATCCTGTAAGTGGACATGTGGTTTTTCTAGCCTAAGTATAAAACCTTACTTTTCTCTACAATGAATTACGGTTTGTTAGATAGGCCCAGGGTTCAAGTCTACCTAGATCCATCTGGATCTTCAGCCTGTCTTCTGGGGTGTTGGCTATTCCTGCCACTTTAGTGTTGTCTTCAAATTTGATGATTTCCCTATTTCTCCCCTCATCCAAATCATTCATGAAGATGTTGAAGAGAACTGGGCCTAAAATGGAACCTTGGGGTCCCCCACTGCTTGTTTCCCTCCATGCAGACGTAGTTCCTTTGAGGACCACAGGCTGAGCCCATCTGGGGGTGATGCTGTCTATCCCACATATTTTCAGGTTCCTGAGAAATAGGTTGTGGTTTACTTTGTCAAAGCCTTTCTGAAATCCATGTACTGTATGCTACATGCACTGCATTTCATTGGTCCACTAATTTAGTCATTTTTTTTCAAAGAATAAAATAATGTTTATTTATGATCTGTTTTTTGACCCTGCATTAGTCCTAGTAAGTCATTCATATCTATACTGAAGAACAAGGATTCAAATATGCATCCTTCCCTTCCCCCTTGGTAAGCATAGATCCTTCTTCTCGTGGCTCCATTGAGCCCAAACCTCCCTCTCAAACCAGGGCTTGGATCAGGGCCAACAGTCTGAGCTCCATTTTGAGGGCAAAACATTTTCTCCATCCTTTTTCTCTGTTTATTGAGTCAAATGCTGCACTAACATCTAGAAAGCAGCAAACCTTGTTTTACCTCACTGATATAGATTAACTATTTCAAGACAAACTTGTTGCCAATATTGGATTATTAATTTATGCATTATTTCTTACATAATCTATATAGCATTTAACTCTACCTAAAACCTTCTGCAAGGATTGAATTTTTCTCAAGTTTAACTAAGAGGATCATGGCATAAATTTTAGCCACAATATCTGCTAGTCTATTTGGTCTATAATTGCTAGAGTCCTTTTTATTCCACTTTTTAGATGGATAAAATGCTACTATTGACAACTTCAATCTGACTGGATAGGGCAGGCATCATTTATCGGTGAAAATGAAGATGCCAATAGAGGCCCCAAGAACCAGGGATATTTTTTGATCAGTTAAATAGTTGGTAGAATGTCTTCTCCAGGGAATGTATTGCTTGCATTTCAGGCCTTTTATGATTAATCTCAACATGAACATAATGGGGTAAAATATTGACATTTTTGCTAATATGGAGAAAAGCAGCTCTTAAATTCCATGGAGAAGACATGATTGCACCTATTGCTCACCCACCACCACCCACCCCTCACTTTACCAGAGGGAGAAAAACACACACATACCTGTGGGACTTTGTAGGTGCCTCCTAAGGTTGACAACTGGATGGAGATGTCCCTCTGAGTTGCATCAAAAAGTGTCAGAAGGTTCTCCTTCCTTCCACAGCCGTAGTTGGGGACATTGGCTTCTCCAGTGGAGAGCATGTCCAGCAAGGCATCTGAAGTGTGGAAAGTGCTCAGATAGTTATAATGGATATTGTAGCCCAGTGTGAGGTTGTGTAAGAGTTGGGAATTCTTGCTGACCAGTTGAATGTTGACAATGAATAGTAAGCAATAAAAATATTCGTAAGAAGTCCTATTAAAAAAAATGTTATTATATTCAATAGCCACAACAAATACTTTTGTTATGTGTAATATATATAATCCTCCACAAGCCTACTGAGCTTTAAACCAACATTGATCCAAAAGCAATAATCAGTTACTCAAATATGGAAATGGGCTGAGGTACAGCAACTACAACTGATTCCACCACTACTTTAAATAAAATTCATTATTCAAGTGATAAATTAAGGATTGAACAGAGAGAGGGAAATAATCTGGAGTCCTTTCAGCTTTTTTTTCAGACCCCTTTTTTAGTCTCTTTCACAAAATCAGACCAAAGAGAGAAGCCTTGGAAATTAAAATCATTCAGGAAATTGGATATATTCCCCAATATAGGAATAAATGGGAGGGCGGGGAAGCAGAAAAGAAGGGGGGTGTTATTATGGAGGGAGTGCAACTCCATCACCCTGAATGACTTACGAATGATAGAAAACAAACTGAAGAGAAGGAGCCACGTTGAAGAGCAACTTTGTATGCAATATGTCCTCTCCATTGGTGACTATATTGATTAGATGGTCTCCTGGCCTGTAAAAGCTCCATGGTTTTCCATCCTGGTGCTCCAAACTCAGCGGGCATTTCATTCTCAGCTTCCCAGAGACTGGATGGGACAAAAGCAGCAGCAGAGGCAGAAGCAGGAGGTCCATCATTCATGGTGTGAATCAATGAATCCCTTTCCTGTTTCTAAAGAAGATTTAGAAGAATTCAAAGGAGTCTCACAAGATGGAATCTCCAGTGTCTTTCCTGATTCAAACACAGAGAAACACTCAGCTTCACCTGGAAAGGAGACAGACGTACATTCAAGAGCACAGACTCTGCCTGTCCCAAAACTCCATATTTCTCTGCCCAAAGTCTCCCCTGGAGGATTCGGCCAAAGAGCAGAACTGAAACTTTTATCATAATTCTCCCTCTCAGGAGGGATCCCTTGATAATTCAGCTAGTTCTTGCAGTCAGAGATTGTTGGGAAATTCTCTGGAGGGAAATGAAAGGGAAATAATCCCCATGTGATTCGTAATAACAGGGGCAGAGATGGAATTAAATCGGTCATCTAGAATTGAGAGGTTTGGGGTCTCCATACTTGAAACTGACCCCAGAGGGAATACACGGCACCTGTGGCTGAAGGAACAAATAATTCTGATATTTGTTTGCATAGTGATGAAAGAGAAAATCCCAGGGGCCAGTTAATGCCAGAGCCTGCCACAGATCTGAAATAGCTGCCTGGTGAGTTGGAACCAAAATTTACTTTATTTTGAAAGCTAATGCTCAAGGGCATCGCACAAAAGGGCTGATGCAATAGTGTGGCCAGACTCCTAGAACAAAATCAACTTTAGTGAAAAACTAGTTTTTCGAACTTTGCAGAGTTAAAAAAAAAAAATCAGAGAGAGAAAGCGAGAAAGAGACCAAGTGAAAAGAGAAGGAGAAATCAAGGCTGCCTCTCAGCCCATGTGGGGAAGGGGAGGGAGGGAAGGGGAGCTCAGGACCCTCATGTTGCAGATGGAAAGCTGATCTTCAAAATCCAACTTCCATCTTCAGAGACCTGGGAATGCAGAAGCCCATGTCCCATGTTCCCCTGTCACCCTTTCCCATGCACAGGCCAAACAAGGGTGAATCTTTCAGGGATGCCAGACAGACCTCTGCCCAGCTGAGTGGGGAGCTCCTCTTGGGAGAAGGAAGCCAGGGAGCCTCGTGGTGGGAAAGGGGAGCAGATCTGCAAAATCTCCCTCCAGGTTCCATCTTCTGAGTCCTGGGAAGGGGGGAGACCATATCCCATGTTGCTCAGCCACCTCTTTCCATGCATGGGGCACTCAGGGGGAGGAGCAAAGCCCAGACCCACGGAGAAAGCCCAGGATGGCCAGGAAGGAAGAGAGGATCTGGGGCGTTCCTGGGAAGAGACTAACCTGGTTTATGGGTCCCAGGGTTGAATGTTGAGAGGGGGGGAAATGCAGCCCTTGGGGATTCTCCAGCCTTGCTTGGGCTCCGTGTCTTTCCAGGAGAGGCTCCTGTGGGGAGAAGCCATGCAGGGCTGGGTCTTCCGAGGGTGATCTGGGGTTGCCCTGGGAGGAAAAGACAGCCAGCCTCACCCTGGAGGGGATCCTCCGTGACTCTGGGGAAGATGGGGGATCCTGTGGCCCCTCCAGAGCCCTCAGGTGAGGAGACCCTCTTCATTGCAACCTTTTCTGGGGAAGGGACTTAAGCCCCCCTCCCTCTGCAATTCTGCGAGCTTTTGCCTCTCTCTCACCCCCCCCCCAAGCTTTGAATTTTGCTCTTTATTTGACCCCCCCCCCTTTGGCTTGGCTTCTTCAGCCTCTTCTCCATCTGTAATGATTGCCTCTCCTTCCAACTTAAGAAAGTAAAGACTCTTGAAAGGTGATAGTTCAAAAGGAACCTTTTATTAAGCAGAAGTGATAGCAACCCAGTTAAAGAAAGAGCTGAATATCCTTAGGCAAGACAACTAGGATTAAAGCAGTAGAGGCCCCTCACTTTAAGTCAGAATGCAGATTTTAGCCAATACACAAGTGTGAAGATGTTTTCTTTACTAGTTTTCCTGAGAACCTGGACAAACATGCATTCACACTATTATCCTTTAAAGTGAAACAACTCACATGGCTATCATCAACATTCCTTCACGTTAAGAGGATCTCAGGGCTCTTTGGAGCCAGGATATAGATTGTAAAATATCTGTTGACACAGGCAATGCTAGGAAATCGAATCCAAGTCTACCCCTTCTCCCAATTGACTGGCAGTATCACTTTTAGGGATCTGACAGATGGTTTAAATTGATTGGTTCACACTATAGGTGGGAAATTCAAGAGATCTCAATGGCTGAGCTATCAGACAGCTCCCTTTAAAAGAGGGAGCTCACTCACTTCTTGTACCAGTCTACCAAATAAACAAGCTGTTGTCTTAGCCAAGAGTCCTGCCTCTTCACTTGACCCACACTTAGCACTTTCCACACTCCGTGCATGGATCTGGTTTCCTCCTGAGGGGATCCTCTGATGGGAAGGGAGGGATCTCCTCTTCCTGAGACTCTTTCCACTCTTCAGGGGTTGAAATGGTTTCTCCTCTCTGGCTGTTTTTCCTCCAGCCTTTTGAGGTCCCCATTGAGATGGAGGGGATTTTCCTCCCGGGTTACGTTCCTTGCAAGATTTGGCTCATCCACTCCTAGACACAAATAAAGAAACTCCCATTAAAATATGAGAACAAGAGATCCATCTACCTACTTTGTGTGTCTTCTTTTACCACCACCAATCTATTTTTCCTCTCTGCTTATAATTGAAGGACCCTGAGGTTGTTTTCCTTCTGACTCCGTCCCAGACAATTTAAGGCCTCCTTGCTGGGCCTTTCCTGTCGGTCACAAGAGAAACTGATTTGTCTCTATTCCTAAGTGGGTCCCACTTCCGTTCGACTCAGAGAATGAGGGAGTGGCAGGAAAGACCGGACTAAAGAGGAAAAAGTCACCTCTAAGAAACCATGAACCTTTTTTCCATCTCTTGCAGAGGGGAGTGAAATGGGCCTGAAGGAGCTTTTCTTCCAGGAGCCCCTTGTTGTGGCTCCGACCCCTGAGGCCATCGCATCGGAGGAAGAAGGCTCCGAACAGGAGGGAGAGGAGTTAGCCAGGCCTCCCTCCCCCGGCCCCTCCTCCCTGGTAATTCATCAGCTGCCGGCCGAAGGAGAGGAGATGAGTCAGGAGCCAGGTGTTTCCGATCAGTCGGAGGATAATGAGGAAGGCCAGAGATGGCTGGACCCACGCCAGCACCGGCGTGATAAGAGAGCTCAACAAATGAGGAAGCGTGCCAGGGATTAGCTGAGTCACAGGCCACACCCCACAGGTTATTTAAAGGAGTGGGGTAGCAGTTGGAATTCTGTGACAGACAAAGTTTTACCCTGGCTAGTCCTTGGAGCTAAGCATCAGCCGGCCGGAAAGATTTGGACTTTTGACTTATATTTTCCTTAATTGGGGTGTACATGTCTTGTTATCTGGTGGAGGTATTTCCCCGCCCCCCCTTGTTTAGTAAAGACCTTGGCAGCCGGTTTACAAAGGGCTGCCAAGCCGTGATAACGAACCTTCCGTGTGTGTGCTACTCCTTTAACCCTCGTCTGTCTGTGTGGGTTTGTGTGTGGGTGGAGGACGGGGACAGAACATCTTGTCCGTCACCTGAAACGTAAACCATCATTTAACCACGATGGACCAACAGCTGCAGCAGCAGTTACAGCAGCTGCAAGATGCCAATCAGCTTCTGCAGCAGCAAGTGGCACAGCTAACTGCCCAGCTTGCTTTGGGGAATGCTCCTGCAGCTCCCCCCCCCTCTTCCTCCTCCTCCCCCTCCTCCCCGTTCCAGATGCCCAGTGAACGTGCCAGAGAGGTTTTCTGGGCAGACGGAGATGTTCCCGGCCTTCCTGGGACAGTGCCAGCTTTTCATGGCAATGAGGCCGGAGGATTTTCCAGATGATCGGGCTCGGGTGGCATTCACGATCAGCTACCTTTCCGGCTCTGCCGCCCAATGGGCCACGCCCCTGTTGTTGCAAAACAGCCCCTTGCTTTTGGACTATCAGGGCTTTTTGCAACACCTGCGCGTGATGTACGAGGACCCCCTCCGGGTTCAGACAGCAGCGAGGCGCATCAAGGACCTCCGAAAAGGGAAGCGCCCCCTGCAGGACTATATTGCGGAGTTTCGACTTCTCAGCCAGGACTCGGCCTGGAATGAGGCAGCGCTCATGGACGCTTTCCAGGATGGCCTCTCGGATGAGTTGCAGGACGAGTTGGTTCGGGTGGAGGTGCCTCAGACCCTCGACGCGCTGGTGATCCAGTGCCTGCGGATCGACGCCCGCCTCCTCCGGCGACGGCCTCGTCGGGCTCTTCAGGAACCCCCGGCAGCTCCCACACCCTCGCGTCCCGCACCGACAGCGCCCCGGACCATCCTGCGTTTGGTGACGACGGTTGAGGAGCCCATGGAGCTCGGAGCGGACAGACCTCACCTGACGGCCCAGGAGCGGATGCGGAGACGCCAGGAAGGATTGTGCTTATATTGTGGCGAGATTGGACATTTGCCGTCTCATGCCCCAGGAAGCGGAGGGGGGCGCCCAAGCCTGTTCCGGAGTCTCGGCGTGACCAACCGGGAAATGGGCCAGGCCTGGTCTAGGGGAAACCCTGGGCCAGGCACGTAACCAGGCCCCGCCGGAGTCGGCGGCTGTGGACTGTGAGCCCCCTCGGCATTTGATTCTAGACACTCGGGTTTTGTTGGCCAACCGGTCGGAGGGGCTCCAGGCGCATGCGCTGGTGGACTCAGGGGCCACAACGAACTTTATGGACCAGGCCTTTGTGGCCCATTATAAGGTCCTCTTGGTTCTGGTGGACCCTCCGTTGCGGGTCGAGACTATTGATGGGAGGGAACTTGTGGCGGGGCCCATCAAGTTTGCTACTCAGCCCTTGCGCCTCGCCATTGGGACGCACGAGGAGGCTATCCAATTCTATGTGACAGCGGACCTCCATTTCCCTGTGGTCTTGGGAATGGCCTGGCTGCGGGCCCACGACCCTCAGGTGGCCTGGTCGAGGAATGCCATCTCGTTCCCGAGTCTGCAGTGCGTCGACCACCTCCGCCACACCTGTGCCGGCCAGGACATCTCCACCCCGGCCGTCTCCTTGCCTCCGGAGCTGACACCTTTTGCCGCTGGTTCAACTTCCTGGCCGTGGTGAGGTGCTCCAGGTTCCGATGGTCCGTCCGCACCTCCACCTGGTGTCGGGCCCCCTCGAGGTGATGCCGCCAAGCCTCGAACGCGGCCTTGATAGCCAGCAACTCCTTTTCCCAAATGGTGTAGTTCTGCTCGGCAGGATTAAGCCGGCAAACTCCTGCCTGAGGATCAAGGGGGCAGCTGTAGTTAGGAGGGGCCATGGCAGAGTTTGGGGTTTTGCCCCAGTCGCTCCCTGGGCCACCTGGCTCCCTTCACGGCCACTCATACCCTGCTCACCCCAAGGATGGACAGAGCTCTCTCTGTGGGGCTGCCCTTGGAGAGCATCCGGGGACTCCGACTGAGGCAGAAGGCAGCTGCGAGGACAGTTGTGTCTCTGATGAAACATTGGTGGACAAAGAACAAAGGGACCTTGACTTACAACGGTTCATTTAGTGACGGTTCAAAGTTACGAGGACACTAAAAAAGGACTTATGACCATTTTTCACGCTTATAATTATTTGTAGTATCTCCATGGTCACGGGATGAAAACTCAGATGCTTGGTAACTGTCTCAAATTTATGACGGTCATAGTGTCTCATACTCAAGTGATGGCCTTTGGGGACCTTCTGGCAAGCAAAGTCAATGGGAAGCCAGATTTGCTTAACAACCATGGCTAACTTAACAACTGTGATGATTCACTTAACAACGGTGGCAAGAAAGGATGTAAAATGGGGCAAAACTCACTTAACGACTGCCTTATTTAGCAATTCTGGGCTCCATTGTGGTCATAAGTTGAGGACTGTCTATAGACTTATTTGGAAGCCTCCTTCCCAAGTGCTAAAGTGACATGTGACACAAAGACACACAATCACACACAAAGGGCCGGAGTCTGACTGTGACAGAAGGGGATTAATGGGGGCAGGTGGGAAGTCCTGGGATTTGGCTGCCTTCAGACGTAGCCCTTCCTCCCCTGGGATGAGCCCCGAGTTAGTTCCCCCAGACACACACACACACACACACACAAATATACACAGTGTGGCTGTTGGGGGGGGGGGGGCTGTGCAGGTTCCCTCTTGCCTGGGAGGGGTCCCCTCCCTGACAGCCTCTTCACTTGGAAGTCAAGAAAAGGGGGAGTCAAAGGCAGCAGCCAAGAAGGGCTGAATTTGAACTCTCTGCTGCCATTTTTCCAGCTCTGAGCCAGCCGGGAGAAGGAAACGATCCGGGCAAAGCAAAGGGGAAGAGAGATTTTTTCTTTCCGGCCTCCATCCCAGGAAAGACCAGCAGGGAGGCATGGAAGATGCAGGAAAACGGATCAGCTCTTATCCCCTGTTGGGAATCCTCCCCCTTCGGCTCCTCCTCCTCTTCCGGGCTGAGGAAGAAGCCTTCTGCTGGGGAAAGGTCTCCCCTCCCCCGTCCCAAATCCAGCCCCCTGCAGGAACCCCCAGCAATGCTACCAGCAGCTCCTTTCCTGTAGGGAAATCCTGGATTGTCCATCGGGGGGGGGGGGAACAATGGCCACCCACCCTTTGCTTGGCAATGCTGGGGAGACCGCCGAAGGGTGGGAGGGATTCCTTCCTGAGGCTCCCAAAGAGCATCCAAACTTTCCTGGAATGGAGAGGAAAAGAAGCCTAAAAGGAGAGAAATTCCTGCGTTGGCTGCGATTGTGGCTGGGAAGAGATAGGAAAACCCCCTCCTTGCATGACCCCCCCCCCACTGCAGCCTTCCACCTGGTGGGACCCCCTTTCTGGGGATGCTCCTCCCGGCCCCTCCCTCCCTGCCAGGTCCCCTTGCAGCCTCTTGGCCATGGAGGGGGGGGGCTGGGGTGTGTGGGTGTGGGTGTGGGTGCAGGGGCGGAGGGGACCCCTGTGTCTTTCCATCAGGTGGGGGAACGAGAGAAACAGAGATGGGCAGAGGGCAGATGCGCATGCTCAGTTCCCTTCTGAGGCTCGCAGGCTGCCAGGACTTCGCCGCCTGCGGAGGAAGCCCCCTGGTGGTCCCCACTGGCCACAGCAGCCCCCCTTGTGAGAGACGTGCCTTTGCCTCCTTTGCGCTGCCATCCAAGCGGGGTTGAGATCTGACAGGTGAAGGGGAATGGATGAGGGGACTCAGAGGAGAGAGAGGCCCAACGCCAACTGACAGCCTGTAGTCTGCGTACATAGGCCACCTCATACGTGTGTCTGATTGAGGCGCAGCGCAAGGATTAAGGCCAGAGAGGTGTTGAGTCCTAGAGTGGAAAGGAATTCCGGCTTCCTTGCAAAAGATCCTCCCATGTGGAATTCTTCCCCCTCCAACCAGGAGCGACTGCGGGAAACGTTCTCTCATGCATGCTCTGTTTGTCCTCTGAAGCCACCAAGGCCGCTTCTCCCGGGCTTTCGAGCGAGGCTCGGAGACTTCCCTCAAGCTGGGGGGGGGGCTGTCTCCGAGGGAGGGGGGTCGCATGAGGCAATTTGGCTTTCCTCTGCCCCCTGTAGGGAGGCGGGACCATGGGGACTTGGCCCCTCCCTTTTTCCTCTGTTGAACGGTTCGGTATGGGCGCTGACGGGGCTTGGCGTGCAGGCACTGCCAGAGGTTTAGTTGGTGGGGGGGGCTGTGGGTGTGGCTACAAGGGGCCTTTCTGGGTCCCCCCCCCTTTGGCAGAGCGGGGGGAGGAGAGATTCTTGATGGGCTAGTCCCGAAGGCACTGCTAAAAGGGTCTGGGTGCCCCTCCCCATGGGAAAGGAGCGGTGGATTCTCCCATGGGGGGGAGAAGTCTGGTATTAAGAGGGAATTATGGCTTCTGTTGTCCAGGATATCTGTTGGAGGGTGGAGTTCTGGGGTTGTTCTAGTGTTTCTTTCTCTCCCCCCCCCCACACAAACTATCACAAATGGCAGAGTAGAATATTGATAAGTACCCAGCCCAGCGAAGTGACGTCTCTCTTCCACATCTGGAGGAGCCCCAAAGGTCCCATTCCCCAGTGGAAGAGGGAGAAAGTTCTTACCCCTCCACATCTGGAAGGCCCAGGACCCCCAACCCTTCTACATGATAAAGAGGGGCTTGTGGGGGTGGGGGTGAAGGGGGACAATACAGGGGACTCAAGAAGAAACTTGCACCCGTTGGAAGAAAGCAGAGCTCTCTTTTGGGAAGATGGAAAAGGGGGGGTTCTTTTGGGGGGTCCCCAGAGTAGCCCCCTTTGATGGGAAGGGATCCAGGCAGCCCTGATCTTCAGTGGGGAGGGAGGTCCAGAATCTCAAATTGTTCAGTGAAACTTTTTGCCTGAAGCCAAGTTCTCCAGCAGGAAAGTTTTCCATTCGGGGCCTTCGGGGAGAAGAGAGAAGCTGCCCCCAACTCCCTGAGTCTCTGCCCAAAGTCTCCCGGGAGGATTCGGTCAAAGAGCAGAGCGAAAACTCGGAGGGTAATAATTCTCCCTCTCAGGAGGGATCGCTGGATAATTCAACGAGTTCTTGAACTCCAAGATTGTTGGGTGTTTCTCTGGGGGGAAATGAGAGGGAAATAATCCCCATGTGGTTCATAATGGTAGAGCAGAAATGGAATCAAATCTGTCATCTACAATTGAGATGTTTGTGATCTACAGCCTTGAAATTGGCCCCAGAGGGAATACACGGCACCTGTGGCTGAAGATAAAAAGAAAAGTGACATTTGTTGGCATAGCAGTTAGAGAGAAAACCTCGGGGGACAGTTAATGCCCGAGCATGTCACGGATCTCAAACGGCTGCTTGTTGAGTTGGAGCCAAACTTTACTTTACTTTGAAAGCTGATGCTCAACGACAAAAGGGCTGATGCAATAGTGTGGCCTGACTCCAAGAACTAAATGAAAAAATAGTGAAAAAATACTTATCAGAACTTTGCATAGTTGGGGGAAAAAAAACCATGCACAGACAAACAGAGGGAGGGAGAGGTGAGAGGAAACCAAGTGAAAAGAGATGGAGAAATAAAGGAAGCAACTCATTCCTAGAAGGGAGGGAGGGATATGGAAAGCTGTTATGCAAAACCCCCTTCAAACTTTCATTCTCTGAGACCAGGGAATGAGGAAGCCCATGTCCCATGTTCCCCTGCCTCCCTTTCCCATGCCCAGGCCAGGCAAGGGGGCTCCTGCAGGGATGCCAGACAGGACTCTGCCTGGATGAGTGGGAGCCCCTCTTGGGAGAAGGAAGCTGGGGAGCCTTGTGTTGGGGAAGGAAAGCAGAGCAAAATCTCCCTCCAGGTTCCATCTTCTGAGTCCTGGAAACGGGGGAAACCATATCCCATGTTGCTTAGCCACCTCTTTCCATGCATGGGGCACTTGGGGGAAAGCAAAGCCCAGACCCATAGAGAAAGCCCAGGATGGCCAGGGAGGAGGAAGGGATCTGGGGCAGCTCCCCACCCCCATTCCTGGTGTTGGAAGGGAAAATCCATCTGGTTCAGTTCCAATCCGGAGAAAGACGCTGGAAATAAAATGGAGGCTCCTTGGGAAGAAGGTCCATTGATTGATGAAGCAGAACCACCAGGGCTCTGGACCAGCTGAACAACTAGCTGGACGAATGCCAGGATTTTATGTGGGTACTGAAATGTTGCGCGGGGGGGGGGGGGGTGTTGTGCAATGCCTGAAGTGCCCTTAGGAAATTGTGGCATGTAATGAGCTCTGTGTCTTCTGCTAAATGGTGGTGGGTGAATTCTAAAGACCGAGTCTGCTTTCTGTCTTTAAAAGCCTCTTTCTCCATTTCTCCTTTGGGGAAATATAATATTCTGCCTTTTTCATATTTCCCAAAATATTTCATTCTTCTAGGAGTTGGGGGGCTTCCCACACTGGGAAGAGACTAACCTGGTTTATGGGTCCCAGGGTTGAATTTTGGGGGGATGCAGCCCCTGGGAATTCTCCAGCTTCACTTGGGCTCCGTGTCTTTCCAGGAGAGGCTCCTGTGGGGGAGAAGCCATGCAGGGCTGGGTCTCCCAAGGGGGATCTGGGGTTGCTCAGGTTGCGACTGGACTCACCCTGGAGGGGACCCTCTGTGGCTTTGAGGAAGATGGGGGTCCCCCGTGGCCCCTTCCAGACCCTCCAGAGTGGTCTGAAGATGTTACTTCCATTTTGAAATCAAGAAAGAGACCTGAAGAAATCATTAGATATTGACCCATTTTGTGTCATGTACAAACCATGGTTTCTTATGGCCATCCGAGTTGAATCATTCCACAATTAATTGGACTGACATATAACTCTTAAGACCCTAATCCTGGTTTGGAAGCCATCCTGGTTGGTTCTTAGAACTCTCTAAGCCAACATTGAGCACAGCCTGGGATGCCCTGTGAATTCGGCCCCTTCCTGGCCCTTCAGACTCTGGCAGAGTCACAAAACCTTCCCAGATATCCCAAGTGAAGCTCTCAGGCTCAAAAGCTCCCTGGACCAGGAATGGCTGGCAGGAGCTTCCAGGAGAGCCTCCTTGGCTCTTTCTCTCCGGCTGTAACCACTGAGCCCACCGGCTCCTCCTTGGGGGACAGAACAGCCTCCTCCGAACCTCCGTCTTTGGCATCTGCTAACAGCATAGCTGTGGCTGAGGATGATGGGAGCTGAAGAGGAGGATGGGAATTCACTCCATTCAGGCAGGACAGAGATCCATAAAGAGGACTTGGAAAAAGCCTCGTGAAAGCAGCAGCCTCCATTCTTCCTCCCAACGCCTGGAAGAAGAGAGAGAGAGAGAGGGAGGGAGGGAGGGAGGGAGGGAGAGAGAGAGAGAGGGGGGGGGAACCCAGGGAGGGTCACAGCCACATTCTCCCTTCTTCAGTTTGATGGGATTCACGCCCAGCCTTTCTGCTGTGGGGAGTAGCCCCAGTATCCTGAGCCATGGCCTCACTGGTCACCCCCTGTCTCATTAGAGGCAAAATGGGGTGCAAAAGCCCATCAATGTAAATGAAAATCTTTGCTTTAAAAGCCTTGTGGGAAATAGCACCACAATAGCCTGCCACCTCGTGGCCATTTTGAATAATAGCAGGTGGTGTAAAGAAATCGCTAGATATAAGAAAAATAACGACGTATAGCATCGCTAATTATGACGGATCATCCATCAAGCCCAGTGGTGAAATCTAAAATTTGTTACTACCGATTCTGTGGGCGTGGCTTGGTGGGGGTGGTGGGGGTAATGTGACTGGGTGGGTGTGGCCAATTTTTTTTTTTTTACTTTTAAAACCATTTTTTCTACAACCTCTTCCGCAAAGAGGTTGCAAAAAATGGTTGTAAAAAAATGCTTTCAAAAGGCTCTGAGAATCCCAGCTGAGTTGCCTGATCATCAGAGCCTTTTTTTTCTCTTAAACGCCTCTGACGAT
>WNWU01012101.1:928-15022 GCA_012654045.1 Ptyas mucosa
TAGAATAGAATAGAATAGAATAGAATAGAATAGAATAGAATAGAATAGAATAGAATAGAATAGAATAACAGAGTTGGAAGGGACCTTGGAGGTCTTCTAGTCCAACCCCCCGCTTAGGCAGGAAACCCTACACCACTTCAGACAAATGGTTATCCAACATCTTCTTAAAAACTTCCAGTGTTGGAGCATGTACAACTTCTGGAGGCAAGTTGTTCCACTGATTAATTGTTCTAACTGTCAGGAAGTTTCTCCTCAGTTCTAAGTTGCTTCTCTCCTTGATTAGTTTCCACCCATTGCTTCTTGTTCTACCCTCAGGTGCTTTGGAGAATAGCTTGACTCCCTTTTCTTTGTGCCAGCCCCTCAGATATTGGAAGACTGCTATCATGTGTCTCCCCTAGTCCTTCTTTTCACTAGACAAAACATACCCAGTTCCTGCAACTGTTCTTCATATGTTTTAGCCTCCAGTCCCCTAATCATCTTTGTTGCTCTTCTCTGCACTCTTTCTAGAGTCTCCACATCTTTTTTACATCATGGTGCCCAAAACTAAATGCAACATTCCAAGTGTGGCCTTACCAAGGCCTTATAAAGCAGTATTAACACTTCACGTGATCTTGATTCTATCCCCCTGTTTATGCAGCCTACAACTGTCAATTTGATATGTTCCTAATAAACGGACTTTGATTGAATATGACTGCCTTGGATTATTCATTCTGGGGACTTATTACTTGGAAGCTTGAGAGCAGGTTCTCAGTTGGCTCTCAATTGGTGGAGTTTGGGCTTTGTATAAAAATAAAAATAAAAAAACACAAAGCCAATCTAATCTCTGCAAATCTAAAATCTGCTCTTGTTGCATCCCGGGAAAATCTCCTCAAAGTGCAGATGTGAAATTACTTCTTGGGCAATGCTTATCTGGTCCAGAGAATAGTTGACATATGAAACTGCTGAAAAATGAGAAACAGCTGTCAGTCTTCCTTGAAGAGCTGGAAAAAGCAACAGCCACTTTGGAACAGCAGCCAGATATGAGATTGATTCAGATGCGTCTTTTTCTACTATAGTGAATGTTAAGTGTTTTGTGCCAGCCATGGCAGTCTCTTCTAAAGCCACCAGATGGGAGCAAAGAGGCACCTTTGATCCCACTGGTGGGTCAAGGGGCTCCGACCCCTGCAGCCCCATTGGGGAAAGTTAATGGTCCTCCGGCCCCCTCACATATTGGTAAGGGAGGGGCCAGGACCCCTATAAGAACCCCTGCACAGGGGCTGCTCTTCCTTGTTTTGTTCTACTCTCCTATTTATCCTCCTGATCCAGGCATGGATGCCTCCATGCCAGGGAATTTATATTTGCCTACTTTTATTTCTCAATAAAGACCTAACTTAACTGCATCCTTGTGTGCTGCCTTTTCTTGGAAGTGCCCTCAACGGGCCATCGTTCTTTGTGAGATCCCTCACAAAGTGGTAGCAGAGGATGGTTTGAAGGCAATGCTTCCAAGCCAGCATAAGCAAGATGCCAGGAGGTTCCAGCAAGAACCCCTCGGAGATGGATGGCAGGACTTCCCCGGTTATGACCAGGGGTCTCCAAGCAAGGCTGGAAGCCCTACATCCAGTTCCTGATGTGAGCTTTGATCCAGAGGAGGGTATAGATGATCTCTATGCCCCCAGAGGACTCAGCGGAATGCAAGGGACCCCTTCACATGCTTTCCTGCAGCTGCAAGCCACAGAGGAAGGCATTGAAGGCCAGCAGTCCACCCAGGACTGCCAGGACACCAGGGATGTGGCCAGGGACCAGGCCACCCCCAGCATAGACCAGCTCACAGGCGAGGAATGCAGAGAGCTGCTCCGAACACTCCTAGCAGCCTGAGGGATGCCAGGAGCCAAGCCACGTGGGACACCAGTGCAGGGGGCCTCTGGACACCGGGTAAGCCCTTCTGGGGATCCTGGGGACCCAGAGCTTTTGGCTGGAAAACTCCCGCCAAATCGTGACCTGCAGCTTCCGGGGCCAAACGGAAGCAACATGGCGTCCCCCAGGCCACCTACTCCAGCAAGGCTTGGTAGGCCTCAGCTAGGCCACGAGGCCCAGCAACCGATGGCAGCCAGCTGAAGCAGCATGCAAACTGCTCGCCCCCCCCCACGGGCAAGCCTCGAAGTCTGCCCAGCCACATCTGCTGCAGCGGGCATCAGAGGTGCAATCCAAATCCTGGTTTTAGCCCTGGAGACCACGATGACCACAGCCTCAACCTTGGGGGCAGCCAGCTTCCCTTGCTACCCCCAGGAGACCAACGAGGGGGGGCATCCAGTCCGGAGTCCCCCAGCCAGGACCCACGCCTCCAGAGAGTCCCAGAAGAGCCCCTGTGGGCTCCAGCCTTCCCAACACCCCCACCGGGCAATGGAGGACTCACCTCAATGACTTCAGGGGGCCTCCAGCCAAGCCTCCCACTTCCCAAGATGTCTGCCTCCTCTGGAGTCTTCAGGACCAGCGGTGGGCCCCTCCAGGCGATCCTCGGCAGCTTTGGGCATTTCCGGCCCCATCCTGCAGCCTTCGCCCCCTGGTAAGTGTTCCAGTACCAGGGGGGCTTCCAGAGGAATCTTCAGAACTCCACAGGTCTGGGTCCAGGCCTAGCTCTGAAGCACAGAGGGAGAGGTCCGCTCCCATCGGCTCCTGGGCTGGAATGAGCTCTGAGCATGCTTGGCAGTCTGCACATGCTCAGTTTACTCCACCTGAAAAAGAAAAGAATAATCAGAAGAAAATACCAACACCGGGCAGCAGAGGGATCCCTCTTCCATTTACTTTAATGGAACCAAAGCAAAGATACCATGGACAGCAAAATGCATCTGCATTTTCTACTCCTATTTACTCTTCTGCCTCAGTATTCCCAAATAATTTTGAAAAATTACATCTCGGGGGTGAAAATTTTAACATATGGAATTAAGAAATACAGGTATGTCTTTTGAAAGAGGGGACCCTAGAAATGGTTCTAGACCCCCCACCTTTCCCTTGGGGACCTCAAGAAGAGTGGTACCACAGAAGAGCCTATACCACTCTACTGAGCTCATTGGATGCTAAATTGTACCCTAGCATTCCAGATGGGCTCACAGCTGGTGAAATTTGGGGGTTGTTATATAGCCTATTTAATAGTGATAGCTTGGGCTCCACCACAAGACTCACAACGGAATTCTATAACACCAAGCTAAAATTTGGGGCTAGCATGGCTGAGCACCTGGGAAAGTTGAAGGCACTCAGGGCAGAGCTGGTACTCAGGGACTATCCCGTGACTGAGGCCAACATGATCGCTGTCATTCTGGCATCCCTGGACAAAAGTTGGGGCAATTTTATTGTCTCGCTAGAGGGAACCAGGAAGGAAGCCATGACTCTGTCCTACCTCACAGGGAGGTTCATGAGGAAGACAGGAGGCATAGAGATGTGGGAGAGTACACCAGGGCCACAACTCATCGCATCAACAGAAGGCACCAGGGTTCAGAGCAGGTTAATGCTCTACCCAAATGTTTCATCTGTGGCTCTGAGGAGCATCTGAAAAAGGACTGCCCCCATCACTAGCAAGGACCTAAGCGTGGCTCCAATCAAGGAAGGGGCAGGGGGAAGAGAAGGGGCCCTGGCAGGGGCAAAGGTGATGCTAAGGGCAATTTTGTGTATACTAGTTACCTCACCCCCGACACAAAGGCTGATGGCCCTACTGGCCTCTGGCTACTGGACTCTGGGGCTTCATCTCACATTGCTAACTTGAAGCAAGGCTTTCCGAGGTTATGGAGAATTAACTCCTCCGCTAAGGTTGCAAATGGTAACAATGCTTTGGTTGTTGGGGAGGGCACTGTCTCTGTACCAGGGCTGGGCAATATCGAAGGTGTATTACATGCTCCCTCTATAGCCAATAACCTGTTAAGCATAACCAAGCTATGTGATAATGGCAGGGTGGAGGTATTGTTTCGAAAGGGGGAGGTCTCATCACTCGAGACAAAAGGGTCATTGGGAGTGTTACCATTGTAAATCGGTTGTCATATTTCTCCCCTGAGTACCCAGCCACAGGAGACAGCTCACAGGGTGCCACCTCAGAAGGGGTCTGTGCACAGAGAGAGAGAAAGGCTCCACAGCCAGCTCCCAGGCTGTCAAAGATGCACAAGACTGAGGCAGTTGCGCCCACGTCACCTCAACCAGCCCCACAGCCTTCCAAAGCCAATGCAGGCAAGAAACCCAAACCTCAGCAGGCACCTAAGGCAGATAAGCCCAAAAAAAGGGCCTAAGGTGCCAGCACCGCCCAAGGCAACCAGGGCAAAGGGGGTGTCAGTGGGAAAGCTGCTCCATACTAAATGTGCCCACCTCTTACATCGGAGGTTAGGCCATGCAAGTTTCCCAGTGGTTAAAAAGATGAGGGAATTCGCTGATGGGATTCACCTACAGGATTGTGAGGTGTTTCTGGACTGTGCCATCTGTAAGAGGGCAAAGAGGAAGGCAGCCGATATATCTAAGGTGTCACAGTGCAAAACCCAATACCCATATCAATTAATACATGTTGATTTGGTTGGGCCATTTACACCATCCCTAGGGAAAAGGCAGTATTTCCTCACTCCCATTGATGATTTCTTGAGATATGGCCATGTATATACCCTTGCAGAAAAGTCTGAGGCCTTTGACACCATAAAGTCACTGTATAACTACGTCGAAATCCAGTGCAAGACCAGGATCGCACAGCTGCAGAGCGACAGTGGGGCCGAGTTCATGTCCCGAAAATTCCAAGACTGGACAAGGCACAAGGGCATACACCATTTTTGCACAGCACCTTTCACTCCTGCGCAGAACGGCATGGTAGAGAAACATAATGGCATCCTGCAGACCATGCTGTGCAGCCTGATTGTGGATGCTGGAGTTGCGGAATCGTACTGGGCGGAGGCGGTACACTATGCCAACTACACCCTGAACCGCACCTGGAGCAGCATTGTGAACCAGACCCCTTATTTTCTGGTCCACGGTAGGAAGCCAAACTTGGGACACTTGCGCGTATTTGTCTCCTACGCTTGGGTGCACATCCCCAAGCAGCTGCGGAAGAAGGGGATATCCGTCTCCCAGAGACTGAGGTTCTTGGGCTATGCTCCTGGCTCCAAAGCCTACCGATTCCTGGAGAAGGGGGCAGGACTGTGACCTCCCAATCTGCCTCCTTCGAAGAGGACTCCAATTGGACCCAGATCCACTCAAATGATCTGGGCCCATACATCAACTGGCCCAGCAAAGCCACACCAACCACAGATCCTGCCACTGAAGAGTGCGAGAAACAGGATGAAGAGGTCAGCCTACCTGGTCCAGATGAGGAGGATGAGCCGTCCAGTCCTGAGGGGGAAGACACGCCATCTTCACCTGACTCTTCACCTCCAGCGATGCTTCAGAGGCCCATGATGCCCAACGCCTGGGACTGAGGGCCTCCTCATCCCAGTCGTGAACAGCCAGTCAATGAGGAACCCACAGAAGAAAAGGGTGGTGAGTGGCAGGAGGTCAGAAGGTCAAAGCGGTTCAACAACGGGGTCCCACCCAAGAGAATTGACATTGGGCACATCGCATCCGTTAACAGTGTCGTGGTCACCCCAAAGACTTTCTCTGACATCCAGGAGCTGCCCATTGAAGAACAGGAGAAGTGGCAGCTCGCGATGGAACAGGAAATGGAGAGCCTGAGAAAGCTCAAAGTCTTCACCCCCGTGCAACCACCAAAAGAGAAGAAGGTCATTGGCACAAGGTGGGTTTTCAAGGCCAAGCCACTTGCCAATGGCCGCTACCTATACAAGGCCCGCTTGATAGCACAGGGGTTTGCCCAACGCTGCATGGAGGACTACATAGAGACCTATTCTCCGACCATCCGGGCAGAAAGTGTCAAGACTGCCCTCATAACTGCAGCTGCTCTGGGGAAGGAAGTCTACCAATTCGACATCCAGATGGCCTACCTCCACGCCAACTTGGACCGGCAGATCTACGTGAGGGCCCCTCCTGGTTACCAGCAGGAAGGGGGAAACACATGGTTACTCCAAAAGGGAGTGTATGGCCTCAAGCAGTCGGGGAAACTCTGGTACGACTGCCTTAAAAAGGGTTTAGAGAGAATTGGCTTCAGGGCATCTCATGCAGATGAGTGCGTTTTTACACGTGACACCAAAGGTGACATAGAACGGGTGTTGGTTTACGTGGATGACCTCCTCTATGTGGGGCCTGGCAAGGAAAGGTGTGATAAATTTGCCAAGGCCCTGGGGGAAAAGTTTACCCTGAAGTCCTTGGGGCGGGTTGACAGGTATCTGGGTGTGCATATCTTGGTCACTAAAAAGGGATTTGCATTACCCCAGAAAGAAAAAATTGAAGAGTTGTTGGCCAAATGCAAAATGGCGGAGTCTAAACCAACGCGTAGCCCCATGCAAAGTGATTACTACGGCCACAATCACAAAGACAGCCCTGACTTCACAGACAACAAATTATATAGATCTGTGATTGGCTCCTTGCTATACATTAGCAATTGGAGCAGGCCTGACATAGCTTTAGCTGTAAATCTATTGTCCAGGCATGTGGAAAACCCAAAGGAATTCCACTGGAATGCTGTCAAGAGGGTACTTAGGCACCTCAGGGGCACGGCCGATGCCCTCCTCATGCTGGAGCCAGAGAAGGGGAAGCCGGCCCAGCTCTCCGCTTACTCGGACGCAGACTGGGCTGGTGACACCAAGAACAGACGGAGCACCTCTGGTTTCCTCATACTGCTAAATGGCTGTCCTATCCATTGGCATGTTAGGCAGCAAAAATTTGTTTCTTGATCCACAGCCAAGGCAGAATATGCCAGCCTATCAGACACTGCAAATGACTTGATTTGGTTCAATGCTCTGGTAATGAGCATCTGGGCACCTCCTACTCTGCCCATCCAAATTCAGGAAGATAACACGGCCGCAATTGGGATCTCGGGGGCATACGCGGTGGGCTCTAAGTCCCGCCACATAGACATCCACTACAAGAATGTCAGGCAGCTTGCCAGAATGCGGTTTGTAAATATCAAACACTGTAATACAACTGACCAGTTAGCTGACCTGTTTACAAAACCTGTGCCCATTGACTGACACAACCTTCTGTGTAAGCGTTTGTGTTTGGTCCTGTAAACCTGTACATGTCTATGATACCTGCCCACCATCTCACACATTTTCACTGGCACTTGTTATTGGCTGGCAAGAAGGGGAATTGTTAAGTGTTTTGTGCCAGCCATGGCAGTCTCTTCTAAGGCCACCAGATGGGAGCAAAGAGGCACCTTTGATCCCACTGGTGGGTCAAGGGGCTCTGACCCCTGCAGCCCCATTGGGGAAAGTTAATGGTCCTCCGGCCCCCTCACACATTGGTAAGGGAGGGGCCAGGGACCCCTATAAGAACCCCTGCACAGGGGCTGCTCTTCCTTGTTTTGTTCTACTCTCCTATGGATCCTCCTGATCCAGGCATGGATGCCTCCATGCCAGGGAATTTATATTTGCCTACTTTTATTTCTCAATAAAGACCTAACTTAACTGCATCCTTGGGTGCTGCCTTTTCTTGGAAGCACCCTCAACGGGCCATCGTTCTTTGTGAGTCTTGCTGGGAGAGCTGGAAAAAGCAACAGCCATTTTGGAACAGCAGCCAAATATGAGATTGATTCAGATGCGTCTTTTTCTACTAAAGTGAATCATTCCACTCTGATTGGTTTAGGTTATAACATTCCCTACTCACAGTCACTCATGCCCTTGTCATTTCCCCTCTTGACTATTGCAATGCGCCCTACATGGAGCTGCCCTTGAAGAGCATCGAAAAGCTCCAGTTAGTGCAAAATGCAGTGGCCCCCATGATTTTCTGCAGATCCCGGTGTGCACATGCATCTCCACTCCGGCAGGAGCTGCATTGGTTGCCAATTTGCTTCCAGGTGCAATTCAAGATGCTGGTTGTCACCTTTAAAGCCCTTCATGGCTTGGGACCAGGTTATCTGAGGGACCATCTCTTGCTGGTCACATCTACCTGTCCCATCAGAGCAGGGAGGCAAAAAATGTTGCCGGTCCTGTCCCCTAAGGAGGTCCATCTGGCGCGACCCAGAAGAAGAGCCTCCTCCGTGGTGGCTCCTTCTCTCTGGAACATTATTCCCCCAGAGATTAGAACAGCCCCCACTCTGATACTCTTCCAGAAGGCGCTGAAGACCTGCTTCTGCCAGTGGGCCTGGGGAACCCAGAGCGGGATGGAGCCCATTGAATGGCTCAGGTGATCTGCCGTCACTGAGGAGGGGTTGGGAGGTGTTCGGTGATTTTGTTATATTGTACTCTATACATTTATTTGATTCTTTTTGTTAGTTTTTATTGTTTTTTATTTATTTATTTTTATTTATTTATTTTTTAAAATTTGATTTATATGCCGCCCTTCTCCGGAGACTCAGGGTGGCTTACAGTGCGTTAAGCAATAGCCTTCATACTTTTGTATATTTATACAAAGTCAGCTTATTGCCCCCACAATCTGGGTCCTCTTAAATGACCTTAGAAAGGATGGAAGGCTGAGTCAACCTTCAGCCTGGTGGGAATCGAACTTACAGTAATTGCAGGCAGCTGGTGTTGATCACAATGCTTTTAGTCTGCTGAGCTAAACCAGGCTTCTGGTTTTAAATGTGGTTTTACATTCTGTAAGCTGTCTTGAGTCACCATGGGCGAATAGGCAACAATATAAATTCCCTAAATAAATAAATAAATAAACCTCTGCAGGGACATGGCAAGCATATAAAGAACATCCAGAATCCAACCGTTGAAGCAAAGTGTTCTCTTGCTTCCTATCTGCCTAACATCTTGGGCACGAACCTGAGCTTATCCAATGCATTTGAGAAAGCTTACACTCCCCAAAATGCCTATCCTGACTCTTGAACCTGGATCTCCAGCCCCCAGAAGGTGGGGTAGAGGGATATATAATTGCCTTCTCCCATCCTGGACCACACTTTGGAGGCTGGAGAGGAGATTCCAAGATAAAAGCTTTGCTGTTTGCATTGTTATTGGTCGCTTTCATCTGCAAGGACTCCTGAACCTTGGATTTCAGGTGATGATCAAAGACAGACTGAGGGAAGTTTGGTATTTGAAGCAGTTGTGCTCCATTCTGGTGGTGGGACTTTTTCACTCTTCTGCTCTGCCTAAGGAGGGTCCATTGCAAACTTTAGAAGCGAAGAGAAGTTCTCAATTCGAAGAGAAATTCATAGCAGGGACAGCGCCTGATCCAGCTATTATTCTGGGGGTAGACTGCCTCTGAAAGTAGAGGTTCCTTTGTGTAGTCAATTCTGCCATGGCTCCTTTTCTATTCAGCTGTCAGATGGCCAGCCAATCAGGATGAAGCTCTCTTCTCGCTTGAACAGAGGACTGGAGTGAAGCCTTAACACACAACAGGGAAGGTAAGGTTTATGTACCTGAGATAGGAGAAACATTGTACAATGTCCTATATGTACCTGCATTAGATCATAATCTCCAGGTTAGACAGTCAAGGTGATGAAATTCTATTTGCAGGAGGAGAGTACTCCATCAGGAAAGGTGGAAGGGTCACCTGTATGAGAATAACTCATACGAATGCTCCCACATATGACAATTGTGTACATTTGTTGCATAGGGGAGTGGAGCTTGCGAGTTCAGTGGGCTGCAGAAGATGCCAGATGTAGGTAGGTGACATAAGCCACAGCAAAAGCCCTAGCAGTATGAAATGTACTTAGAGTGCGCTGTTTGTAAGGAGGCAAAATGCAGGGTTTTTTTAAGGAGGATTATCTTTATCTTTATATATATGTACAGCTGAACAACTCCTGTTTAGCGGCTGTTTGAAGTTACGATGCTGTAGGCTAAGAGCAGGCAGAGATGGGTGTAGGCAGAGTTAAGCAGGTTATCAGTTTAGAATCATTACGTTGCCACAAATGACTCAAGTCAACTCTTTGGCATTCCCTTTCATAAGTTTAAACAATACATGTTAAACTGCAACTTAACATATGATCCAGATTCTTTGCACCTGACAGATGCCACTTTATGGCCAGTCCTCGCACGAATGACCACCGCAGCATCCATGTACTTAGAGCGCACTGTTTGTAAGGAGGCAAAATACAGGGTTGTTGTTGTTGTTGTTGTTGTTGTTATTATTATTATTATTATTATTATTATTATTATTATTATTTAATCTTTAATGAGATTCACAGCCTTTGAGGCTGGTTAATAGCTCAGCAGCTCGAGTCCTAACCAAGGACCTAGGAACTGTTAAGGTATCGTCGGAGGATCTAAGCTGTTCCGAGTAAGGTGGTTTTTTGTAGAGTCAAAATGTTCAAGTCCGGTAGATTTAGGATTTCTAAATAGCGGGGTAGCCCTTTGGGGATTGCTTCAAGGGCTCCAATTACAATCGGGACAACACACGATTTCTTTTTCCACAGTCGCTCAACTTCAATTTGCAAGTCCCGGTACTTTGTGATTTTTTCTTGCTGCTTATCTTCAATCCGTGCATCACCAGGTATTGCAATGTCAATGAACTATACTTTTTTCTTTTCAACTATTGTTATGTCAGGTGTGTTGTGGGCCAAGTGCCTGTCAGTCTGAATCCTAAAGTCCCACAAGATCTTTTTTTTAATTGAAAAAGTTTTACACATACAAATTTTTCCCCCTTTCCCCGCCCTTCCCCAACATTATAAAAATTACATATATAAAAATATAGTTCCCTACGAATCCCACCCTAACCCTCCCCCACCACCCCTTTCCCTCCCCTTCCCCTTGACTTCCCCTATATGCAATACTAATAATTCCAAACAATATATATGTTATTCATCCCTTCCATATCTTTTTCTCTATTTACTAGCATAACCATCAATCCCCCTCAGCTGAAAGCTACATAATATTTTCTAGTCTGATATTTATTCTATATATATTCAATCCACTTTTTCCATTCCTGTATATACTTCTCATGCGTCTGATTTTTTAAAAAGGCTGAAATCTTCGCCATTTTTGCAAATCCAGCCATCTTCTGAGTCCATTGGTCCACAGTCGGTAAGGCATCACTCCTCCAATATTGGGCAATTAACAACCTAGCTGCTGTCACCATATACAAAATCAATTTTGTTTCACCCAGTGTAAAATCTTTAACTCTACCCGATAAAAATAATTGTGGAGAAAACTGTATTTTTTTCTTCAAAACATTTTGCATAACCCACCAGATTTTTATCCAAAAAGCCCTCACTTTCTTGCAAGTCCACCAAATATGATAATATGTAGCATCTAGACACTCACATCTCCAACATTTTGGTTGAACGTTAGGGTACATACAAGACAATTTCTTGGGATCTAAATGCCATCTGTAAAACATTTTATAAAAATTTTCTCACAAATTTTGTGACTGTGTAAATTTAACATTCTGAACCCATATTTTTTCCCATGTATCCATCATAACTGGTTGACAAAAATTCTGTGCCCATTTAATCATACAATCTTTAACTAACTCATTTTCTGAATCCCTTTCTAACAAGACATTATAAACTCTCTTAATATGCATTGGACCTATCTCTTTTATCTGTCTAACCAATTCTACTTCATATTCCATTAAACCAGTTTGTTGATCTTCTTTCCATCTCATCTGTAATTGATTGTACTGCAACCAAGTCAAAGAAATCCCTTCTTCCAACAGCATGTCCAAAGTCTTCAACCGCCATCTGCCCCCTTCAGGATAAAGTAGCTCTTTATATAAAAACCCCCCGAGTGACTTAATATTTGTATTCCACATGGTATCAGCAAGATCCAGCCAAAACGGAATCTTATAATCCCACTTGGTTCGGTGCTTCTTCCATATTCTCATCAAGGCATTTCTAAGTAGATGACTATTAAACACTTTATCCACTTTATTGTCATAAAATAGATATGCATGCCATCCCCAAACAAGGTCATGACTTTCTATGTTCAACAATTCAGTCTTGGTTTTTCCAAACTAATCACTTATTTGTATCAATGCAGCTGCTTCATAATATAATCGAAGGTTTGGAAGTTTAAGACCACCCCTCTCCCGTGTATCTTGCATTATTTTCAGTTTCACTCTCGGCTTTTTTTCATTCCAAACAAATTTATTCACTCCTTTTTGCCATTCTAGCAGTGGTTTGTCTGACTTAAGCACCGGTATCATTTGAAATAAGAAGATAAATCTAGGTAAAACATTCATTTTTACTGCTGATATTCTTCCAAGTAAAGATAACTGCAGTTTCTTCCAAGTTTGCATATCTTTTTGTATCTTTTGCCACAGAACCTCATAATTGTTTTGAAACAATTTTGTATTTGAGACTGCGATTTGTACTCCTAAATATTTGACCTTTGAAACAATTTCGAAACCTGCCATTCTTTCCAGTTCCTTTTTCTTGCTCTCTGTCAAATTTTTAACAATCATTTTAGTTTTTTTCTGATTCAATCTAAAACCAGATACCATGCCATAATCTTCTATAATATCCTTCATCTGGATTATTGATTTCATCGGCTGTGATAGGGTAACAACCAGATCATCTGCAAATGCCCTAGTTCTATAGTCCTCTTGCTTTATGGCTATTCCATTCAAAGATTTCAAATCCCGTATTGCGTTCAATAAGACTTCTAGAGTTAAAATAAATAATAGTGGGGATAGTGGACAACCTTGTCTTGTACCTTTTTGTATATTAAAATTTGATGTTAAACATCCATTAATAATAAGTTGTACAGATTGCTCATGGTAAATTGCTCCAATCGTTTGTATAAACCGCTCCCCCAAATCCATTTTTTCCAAAGTCTTAATTATAAAATTCCAATTCACTCGATCAAAGGCTTTTTCTGCATCCAAAAAAACCAGCGCTGCAGAGATCTGTTTATTCTTATCTAGATAGTCCAATAAATCTATAATTTGCCTGACATTCTTCTTCATATATCTGCCTTCAATAAATCCCGCTTGATCATGATGAATTACCTTTTGAATAACTGGCATCAATCTGTTGGCCAATACTTTTGCAAAAATTTTATAATCTGTATTTAAAAGAGATATTGGTCTATAATTTTCTGGTTTCTTAGGACCTGATTCTTCTTTCGGTATCAATGAGACAAAGGCTGTTTTCCACGAGGAAGGTATCTTACCTCCTAGTTGTATATTACAAAATATGTCTTTAAGATGCTCAATCATTTCCTCTTGTAAAGTTTTATAATAAACTGCGGTTAGGCCATCCGTCCCTGGAGCTTTAGCTGTTTTCAGTTGTTTTATGGCAAAACTAATCTCCTCAACTGTTATCAATTGTTCCAAATTTTCCTTTTGAACTGATGAATCCTTTGAAACTCTCTTTTCTTCTAGATATTTGTCTATAAAACTGTTCTGTATATTATCCTTAGCATATAACTTGGTAAAATAGTCCAAAAAGGCCTTTTTAATTAATTCTTGTTGATAAACTTCTTTACCAGCATACTCAGTACTATCAATAATTCGGGTAGTTGATGGTTTCCTCAAAGTATAAGCCAACCATCTGCCTGGTTTATTAGCATTAGTAAAAGTGTTATGCTTTACAAATTGTAAATTAGTTGCTGTTTGATCTGCTATAAGCATTTGAAATTGATCCTTCAAAAGTTTTATAACTGTTTGCAATTTTCCATCTGCTGGTTTTTGTATCAATTGTTGTTCTTTCTTCTTTATCTCACTTTCCAACTGTAGTCTCTTTTTCTGCTGGTTCTGTCTATGTTTAGAGTTCATTTGAATCAGTACTCCCCGCATATATGCTTTGCCTGCATCCCAGACTATTTCAATAGGGGTACCTTTATTCAAATTCAATTTGAAGAACTCCTTTAAATGTTTTTTAAGTTCAGTTATATTTTTTTCATATCTAAATAAATTCTCATTTAGTCTCCAGGATCTTCTTTCTCTTTTACTCATCTCAATTTCCATCCAGACCGGACTATGATCAGTCAGAGTCCTAGGAAATATCTTTGTCTTCTTTACTTTGGGAAGTAAATCAGTAGTTAACAAAAAGTCCCACAAGATCTTGAGTTTCTCATTCTCCAAAACTTTCTCAACCTGATGTTCCCAGTGGTTTTTGCTGTACTCAAATCCAAACTTCTGCCACAATTTCCAGTGAAT
>WNWU01012107.1:0-10151 GCA_012654045.1 Ptyas mucosa
TATATATATATATATATATATATATATATATATATATATATAGGGCATTTTCCCCTTTTTATTTCCTTTCTCCATCTGTTAATTACTAATTTGAATATTTTTATAGTTTACTTTGGACATTATTAGTCTTTTCTGTATCTTTTAATTGGCTTGCTATTAAAACAGGTTTTTTTCTTCAAAAATATAGCCTACCTTGATGTGTAATATGCTTGAATTTGGTTACACTTTATGCATGTATGCAGTGGTGGGATTCAAGTAATTTAACAACCGGTTCTCTGCCCTAATGATTTCTTCCAACAACCAGTTTGTCAAACTGATCAGAAAGTTAATAACCGATTCTCCAGAAGTGGTGCAAACTGACTGAATCCCACCACTGCATGTATGCAGTCAGTTTTTCCATTGCTGCATAGTCTTTGACTTTAGTCTCCCAATCTTGTATTGATGGCAATTTCTTTCCCACTGCTGTGTCAGATTGATTCTTGCCATTGTGATATATGTCCTATAGTTTGACATAGTTTGATTGTATTCTTTTTTTAAAATTGTGTAACCTGTGCAGGTAGAATTTGCCACTGGATGAAGTCAATATATGATTGTATGTGCTGTCTGATCCAGTTCATTGACAGACCTGAGAAACAGATCAGGTATCCTGATTTCCGATTCATATCTCAAATATATCCAATCTTTGAACCCTGGCAGGAATGGAGCTTTCTTTATTCTTATTCATTCACCAGAGTGCTCAACAATTGCTCTTCTTTATAACCTGTATGGTATAACACGGAGAAATAACATAATATGCAATATTGCATCTGCCACTATGTGGCATGAAGGCATAAAAAATGATATCCTAAAGCTCCATTCAAGATTCATCATCAACATATCTAATATTTTATGACCCAAACAAAGAAAACTTATGTCTTTACACTACTAGGAAAGTAATCCTAAAAATAAAAGTCCACATTTTAAGTTGCTGGACAGCATAATTCCAGTTCCTGATGCAGGATTCTTACAGAGTTTAAATTAATTCTAATCTCTGCTCTTTATGTTTCAGTTAAATTAAATAATCTATTTTTAGTTTGGTGAGATAATCATTTTATCATTTTGAATATCCATAATTGTTTTATTGTATTTTCTTTGGACACCTTCAACTACTTTGAGTATTATTTTATAGTCAACAATATGTTAATCTAATAAACAAAATATTTGTAGAAGTGTTGATCATTATCTGTCTCTTTGTTTGGTATTAAAATGCCAGGTAGCAGTATTTGTATGAGTCAACTGAATATGGCAGACAATTGCCATCTCTGTGTTTTCCAAAACTGTGGGCTATTATTATAGAGGCAGGGAAATCATGCTTGTAAGCATACACAGCTTCTGAGCACTTTTGGGTGGCCTTTACAAGATCATGATACAATCCCTGGGACAATCACAGCATAATTTACTGACACTTTGATCTGGAAGCTACAAAAAAATAAGTACACTGAAGCTCTGTTAGGCTTAAATATTACAGCAGCCTGTGGACTCTCTCCAGATATGTAATTTCAACAATATGTAAAAAAATCTACAATCTGTATGAATATTGTTGAGAATTTTGAGAATTAGAATCAACACATCTAGGTAATAGCCAGCTTGGTAAGTGATATAACCAAGACAGTACACACACACACATAACCACACACAAACACTCCCAACAAAAACAAAAGGCCTAGCCCTAGCTTTCCTAGGAAATCATTACAATAACTGTACAAACATCTGCAGCCTTGACCATGTCCAAAAAATAATTATTAAAAAAAATTGGCAGCAAATAATTGGCCACCTATTTAATTAATAATGAATAAATCCTATGGATTCTTTGGTCATCTTTGCCTGCTTTTCTCCTTTCTCTATATAAAGTTGGCTTACACATGGACAGTGAAGGGGAAAGTGCACACCTGTATGTGCATACTGCCTGAAACACAGAATGCTACCAGTCTCAGGATTCCATGCAAGAGCTCCTTTATTGTCTATCATTTCTGACTGAGCAAGATGACCTCCCAGAATATACCGGTATATACACAGAAAAAGGTATAAGCCTGAAAAGAAGCAAGTACCGTATTTTTCGGTGTATAAGACGCACCTTTTTACCCCCAAAAAGGGGGTGAAAATCTGGGTGTGTCTTATACGCCGAATGTAGCTCCGCCCACCCGCCAGCCCCCACCCTTCAGCCATTTTCAGCCAGTTCCAGGTGGCAGGGATCTGGGTCGGGGCACAGCCTGAGGAACAAACCTCTTTGGGATGGTCGGGGGGGAGGAATCCGTCCAGCAGCTTCGGGGAAAAGGCAGGTGCCACGATTTGTGGCTGGTCACCCCTCTGGCCACCCAGTGGGCGGCTCAGGGCAGACAATGTTCAAGATTACATCACTCCTCACCAATGTGAGGAGCTGCCGCCACCGCTCCCTAAACCTCTCCGCACCCAGGAGCCAAGCCGAGACGAATGGGAGCTCCTAAAGTAATACACCCCTCCTTTCCAGCTACCGCTGCCTGGATTCCCCAATTCAACTTTCAGAGCCGTGTTTCAGGCGGCAGGTGGCCAGTTCCCCTGCAATGTGAGGAGCTGCCACCTCTCTGCGCCCAGGAGTCGAGTGAGCTGAACAAGAGCTCCTAAAGAGACCCTCCTTTCCAGCCACCACTGCCTGGATTCCCCAATCCAACTTTCAGAGCTGCGTTTCAGGCGGCGGGCAGCCTGTTACCCTGCAATGTGCAGCAGGGGAACTGGGAACCGTTTTGGATTTGGGGTGGGGATTGCAGCGCTGCCGGATGAAAGTGCTTTTCTTCCCATTGCACATTGCAGAGCAGCGTGGCAATAGGAATGTGCAATGGGAAGAAAAGCACTGAAACACGGCTCTGAAAGTTGGATTGGGGAATCCAGGCAGCGGTGGCTGGAAAGGAGGGGCGTATTACTTTAGGAGCTCCCGTTCGTCTCGGCTTGGCTCCTGGGTGCGGAGAGGTTTAGGGAGCAGCGGCGGTGGCTCCTCACATTGGTGGGGAGTGAAGTAATCTTGAACATTGTCTGCCCTGAGCTGCCCGCTGGGCAGCCAGAGGGCTGACCAGCCGCAAATCATGGCACCTGCCTTTTCCCCGAAGTTGCCAGGTGGATTCCCCCCCCAGACCGTCCCCAAGAGGTTTGCTCCTCAGGCTGTGCTTGTCCCTTCCCCCAGAGCATGCAAGGGATCTCTTTGGGGGAAAGGGAATAGTCTCTGCACGTCTCGCTTGCAGGAGGAGGAGGAGGAGGAGGGCGGTGCCACCTTAAATGCTGGTAGGCAGAGATAAAATACTTTTTTCCTTGTTTTCCTCCCCCAAAATTAATGTGCCTCTTATACTCCGGTGCGTCTTATACACCGAAAAATACAGTAGCCTAGTGCTGATTTTCCTTCTGAGTGGAGAACATCTTGATGGAGAGAACTGACCCCAGAATCCATAAACTCTTAAGTTTTATTTCTTATACTTCCATCCCATCTTCTTTTTCAAACCTTTTGATTTAATAGGAAATAAATTGTATGTGTGGAGTGTATTGTGGGTGAACAGGAAGGCCTGTCTTTCATTGTTCATCTCTTCAACAGGTTGTAATCTTTCCAGAGTACATGTGCTTCCACCAAATCTCAAAAGAAAACATTAGTTTCTTTAAGATACTGTTTTTGTTATGTGTTTTACCTTAGAGAAGGAAGAAAAAGAAGTAGACTCAGCAATGGAGGCTAATGAAAGTAACATTAATGATCAGTAATATTGATTAGGAGAATCAATATTAACTATAAAGAAATGGAATATATTAGGAATGTATTGCTACAAAGAAGCCTTTCTCTTTCTCTTCCTCTGTGTACGTGTGCGTATGTGAAGGGGCTACCTTGATACATCTTAAAAGTGTTTAAACTAGGGGTGGACTTGCTTAAATATGCACTCCTGCTTTGAAATTTTACCCCACCCATGATGTGCCAGTTTCAGACTCCTTACATGGATAATATTGGTTGAAGTCATATGATCAATCACGTATGTTTTAAACTTCTTCTCTTTTGACTGTATTCCTAAATTGCTTTCTTCTCTCCTTTGTTCTTTATTTTAATGCATTGCAGAACTCTAAACAAAGTCAAACTCAGAGCATTGAAATGGGGGACAGCAGCTTTTGTCTATGTAGAGTGAGTTTACAGACTTCGTCAACCACCTGCCTTCTGATTCTGAAGATACTGAACAAATCATTCACTTGTAACACATACAGTAATGCAGTACTTGGCAGGCTTCTGACTATGCTATAGCTACTGTAAAGCCAGAAAACAAATATTTTTCTGCAGAAAAACAATTTGCTAACATGAGCATTAACTCTAGATTAGGTCTCCACTGAATATTTGGCAATGTTCCTCTCATGTTAAGTATCTGGCAAGCTAGTCCTGACAACTCAGGACACTGATGTTTTGATGAGCCCCACCAAATCCATCTACAATAAGAAAACAGGAAACATTTATATTTCTCAAAGCTACAAGATGTTATTATTGGACAAGAAACTGTTTAAAAATGCAGGTTCTCAAAATAGTCTCCAAACTAAAGTGTGAGCTGATATTTAGAGATGAGTGAGAGTTGTATTTGGCAAAGAAATCATATCCTTTCATACACTGGATACGTTAAGCTTTGGAATTTTTCTGACAAATGGTTAGTTTTGCACCCTCTGTCTAGAGAGGAAAACCATCACTGCCTAGTGACATATTTCTATACAAGCAGGCTCAAACTATGACCGTCAACTCACCTCCCTTAAACCACCAACAACCTAAGTCAACAATTTATATTATAGTGAAAAACTGTAATGAATGTGGCTTCAGTAGATCTTTTTGATGAGTTGTCTTTGAGTGAAACAGATGGAGTGGTTCAAGTTATGCAAGTGAGTGTATGTTTAGTATAAGGTTCATAAAGGTAAAGGTAAAAGTTTCCCTGTACAGTTGTGTCTGACACTATGGGGTGGGTGCTCATTTCTGTTTCTTAGCTGAGGGAGCCAGCATTGTCCAAAAACATTTCCATGATCACATGGCCTGCATGCCAAGGAGCATGGAGCCTTGTTACCTTCCCACTGAAGTGGTACCTACTTATCTACTTGCGTTTGCATGCTTTCAGACTGCTACATTTGCAGGAGCGGGGGCAAGGATAGGAACTCACTCTGTTGTGCAGTCTTGAATCTTGAACCCGAGTGGTCTGCTTTCCAGTTGACAAACTCAACATCTTTAACTGCTAAGCTATCATGCCATCATAAGCTCATAGTCAGACCTTTTCATTCTGTCATGATGAATGAAAAAGGTATCTTCCTTGATCTATTATGCCATTTGGCAATGCTTGTCAAAATTATATTATTTGGTATACAATTCATTCATAAATACTACACATAGAAGCCCAAAGCACATAAAGAGAAGTTCCCTGAGGATGGGCTCCACCACAAGTCTGAAAACTTTGAAGACTAAACCTCTAATCCCAATGACCGACCCAGATTGGATCCTGTAACAATTCATTGATAATTTTTTTTAGTGTGAGTGGGAATAGTGTTCATAAATTCTAACTTCTAACTATATACTCTCTTTGTATATGTATTTCTCTTTAGCCAGGTTCTTCCTATGTAAACCAAGATTTTTATGCAGCCCTAGTTCAGTGAAATCACAATCCACTAGTTTCTAGGCTTTTTTTCTGGCAGCTAAGGAGACTCTCTCTCTCTCTCTCTCTCTGTGTGTGTGTGTGTAATCTACAAGGAAAAGTGGCTAGAGGATTAATAATAAAATACATGAAAGAAGGAGAAGAACGAGGAGGAAACATCTGTTTACTTGCTGCAAAGTGCTATAAAATGTGATTTTATACAATCAGTGCCACTGGGCATTTTTTTACATTTTACATTTAAAAAAAAACTATAGGATTTAAAGATTCTGCAGACAAGAATCACAATGTAGAAAGTTCAATAATCTTGAATCTCAAGCGGCTCAACTGGAGATTTTTCTGAAAAAAACACCTGTTTCCATGGCCTTTTCTGTTTTGGAACCTAACCTTTTAGAATATCTTCCAATAGACATGAAGTATGGTCAAGGAAAAATATTTATTCAAAGTAGGAGATGATTGTATATCAAGAAGAGATTGGGAACAATTTCAAAGCCAACCAAGGATGACCAAATTCAGAACTTCCCTTCTCTTCCCAAGAGCTAGATTTACTAATAGAATGCTATATTCTTTGACATTATTCATAGTTAATTCAAGAATGTAGTCACTGAGCAGAATATTTTGTAATATGCACAGAAATGAATTTGGTAATGTTTCAATTCTTTCTTTTCAATAATAAATAGAAGAGAATATGAAAAACTCCAGTCAGCAGATAGCAGTAGTATATTTCTGTTATATCAAGACCACAGGAATAACAAAACTGGATACAAGCTCCTAGCTACTATGGGTCAAAACCAGGTGTCCTAGTATTTTTGCACACCTTTTTGCAATTGCATCAAAATTCAAAATATAAGTACTTTTTCTTTAATTGGAAAGTTGTTGCCCTTAGCTAAATTCATGTAATGCTTTGAGTTCAAATCTAATATATGTTTTAGCTGAATGGAATAAGGCAATTAATCTAAATTAACATTACTCTTCAGAGTTGGATGAAGTGGATTGAGAATTGCAGCCTCCAACCATTCCCAGTTTTTCAAGGAGACATAGTGACCTATCTTCACAAATGTTTAAGTCAGAAATAGTAGCAAAGCCTGCAGAATTTATAGAACTTCTAAATGCAGTTCTTGGGATAAGCTTTATCCATTAGACTGACAAGATGATATTGAAAATTATTTCATTTTAATAGCCAAAGAAATATGTGTAAGATCCTGAAAAACACTGGGAATATATAACTTACTGGGTGAATTACTAGTTAAACTAATTAAGTGCCTTAAAAAAACCCCAACACACAAGCATTCTAGCAGGGAAATGAACCATAATCTGTTTTAAAACAAATAGATTGTGTACAGCTGTCCCTATATGCAAGGGAAAATGATGATTTAATGTTGATTAAGGCTGAAGGCCTTTGAAGTGAGCAAAGCAGGAGTCCACAGAATGTCTTTCACGATCATTATCAGTCTTTCACCGAAGGCAGACTTGGTGCCAAAAGCTCTTTCCTTAAACTGGTTAAGGTAGATTTGGGAGCAAAGGCTTTGTGGGCTTGAAGAGAGCTTCTCATTCACAGGCCTCTGATGTCTTATTCTTTTAGCAGTGCTGATGCTTGAGAATAAACAGATCCAGCTTTTTCACTGGTTAACTACAGAAAGGGGGAAAGGTCCACTGTTATTTGCCTTTTGGCGTGAGTCAGCCTAGCAACTGAGTATGCATTCTGCAATAAAGTAAAATCAAAGCTTGTTTTGGAGCAGATGTTTTAGTAGTAGAAATAATATTTGATCCTTCCTTCCTTCCTTCCTTCCTTCCTTCCTTCCTTCCTTCCTTCCTTCCTTCCTTCCTTCCTTCCTCCTTCCTTCCTTCAAGACATCCTAGAAATATGCAAATGTCTTCAAGAAACTCATATTTATAAATATACGTAATTGTCAAGATAATAATAGACCATAGCAAGTGAATAGTAAGTATAACTCCTTTTGGATGATGATGATTTATAGATGTGTAGGGTAGGAAAAATACTGTATGAATTTATAAAATAAATATATAGATATTCCTTGTAGGTATTTTATATATTTTCCATTAGTATTCTGGTCATATAGGAAAAAATAGCAAAATTGTCAACAGATCTTTACCACAGTTATGAAAAAAAAATTAGCCCTTGAAGGCTATTCAGTATCTATTTAAGGGTTGCACTCAGTTTAATGATTTGGAAAAAACATGATTAATTCTAGACTACTTTGTGCACTTGCAAGATAAATTTTAATCCTGATCTAGAAACTCAACTGTCCTATTGCTGTATACTAGGAAACAATAAACAGCCATACATTTTAATTTTTTTAAATAGTTATATTTAATTAGATGATACCTAAAAGAAAAATTGTTAACAGTTGTAGTATGTTTCTTTTTTGTACATTTTTAAATTTTGATTTTATTTCTTATAGGAAGTTGTCAATGATTTAATAATTTAACAATATTTAATTACTTGGTGGTAAAAAAGGCAGAATGAATCTTTTTAATGGAAAAGAACATTAGATTTAAGATTAGAAGTTGTTTTAAGAACAGCAGTTGTTTTTGGAGGGAAGTGCTCTACAAAAAACATGTATATCTCTCTATTTGTGCCAGTTATGTTCACTGATTATTATGAAAATAAGTGACCCCATTTTTCTTGAAAAAGAGGAGATTTCACATTTCTGGGAAGGTCAGAATTGATATAAACTGGTATATGTATGTATTACTAGGCAAGACAAAAAATATACAAGCTAGGTAGTTATGATAAATGATTAATAATTTGCTTTATGCTTTCAGTTCCACTGAAATTTATAAAAAGTATAATATGTAAAGAGTGATTGAGGAATGTAAAGCTGAAGCATAAAAACTTCTTCATTTACCAAACAATTACACCTACATGATGCTGAGTGATTTTAAAAAAAACTTTTTCAGATGGAAGACTTTGAAAATACTAAAAAAATTTTTTTAAAAAAAGTAAACCCTGCTTTGAATCAACTTTATTCTTGTGATTTCATACCCATGTTTATGTTATTTTGGTTTTTTAGCAATAAACAGAAGTGGCCTTAGAATTCTCTGATAATGTCCCATCCAAGTAATAACCAGGGCTGATGTCCTTTACTTCTGAACCTGGATTTCAATATCTATCTCATAATGTACTGTGGTTGGAGAATTCTGATAAAATCATTCACTGAGTAATGCTACAGCCAGCATTTATCAAGTTACACCTCCTTGGATGTTGCACCTCTAGCTCCTAGATTTTTCCTTATATAGTTATTGAAGTTCTTCTGTCCATGTGTCTATTAAAACTTAATTACAAGAAGAAAGGGATAGACCACTTCATAGAAACATAAGGCTAAAATTATCATTTATATTTCATATTGTAGTGTACTTGATTGAATGACCAAACATTAAAACTGTCTTCTGCTCCAATTCTCTCCCACCCCAGAGTTAACAAGGATATATAGATACATTTAACAAGCTCATTAAAAAAAAGTTTGCCTGTGCAGTTTAGGGCAAGATTGATTCTTTTAGCAGAATAAAATGACTCAGTGAAGTTCTAGAAGCTTAGAAATCTGCCAAGCGACAAATAACATTACTTTGTTTTGAATTACATAATAGCTTCAATTCATTTTCCTGCACTTTTCACACAGCACCACTGGAATTCATTAAGATATCTCAAATATATGGCCTTTACATACAAATATGCTATTTATAACACAATTCTATATGTGTTTCTCAGAGGTAAAGCCAATTATTTTAATTGGAACTACTCTCGCAGTCACACAATATATTGTATAATCCCCTGTCATTGTGTTGCAAGTTCCATGAAATTCAGTTTACATTAATTTCAGGTCAGGTAAATATTTACAAATATACTTTACAATACTTTACAATACTGTAGTTACTGAAAAAAGTCATTTTGGACAGGTCCTCACACTTTTGACCGCTCTTCGCACTTATGACTGGTCATCATTTATGCCCATTGTAGCATTCTTAACAACCATGTCACTCATTTCACAACTGCTTTTCTTCACCATGGTGACAAGATAAGGCAAAAATGTAAAATGTGAGGACAGTCGTAAGTTCGAGGACTGGTCAAAAGTGCGAGGGCCAGTCAAAAATAACTTTTTCAGCCCTCTGAGTAGTCCATATGCACAAAGGGATACAGCAATAAAGAGGGATGAAGGAAGGAGAAGAGAGATGGAAGAAGGAAAGAGACAGAGGAAAGGAAGAGAAGGGAGGAAGAAGGGGAAGGGAAATTAGAGTAGGAGTGAGGGTAAGGGAGGGAGGAAGAGAGGAGGAGAAGGAGAAAGGAAGAGGAAGTAGGGAGGAGAAGAAGAGGGGGAAGAGAAAGTAAGAAGGAAAGAAAAGAGAGAGGTGGTAGGTTTGAGGAGAAAGATTGCTGTACAATAAAAAAGATGAAAGGGAAGAAAGGCAACCCCAAACAAATATAAAGATATTAAGATAAAGAATGAATTGTTAAACTTTAAAGAATAAAAGAGAACA
>WNWU01012114.1:0-84992 GCA_012654045.1 Ptyas mucosa
TAAAATGATTGTCAAAAATTTGACAGAGAGCAAAAAAAAGGAACTGGAAAGAATGGCAGGTTTTGAGATTGTCTCAAAGGTCAAATATTTAGGAGTACAAATCGCAGATTCAAATGCTAAACTGTTTCAAAATAACTATGAGGTTCTGTGGCAAAAGATACAAAAAGATATGCAAAACTGGAAGAAACTGCAGTTATCATTGCTTGGAAGAATATCAGCAGTAAAGATGAATGTTTTACCTAGATTTATCTTCTTATTTCAAATGATACCGGTGCTTAAATCAGATAAACCATTGCTAGAATGGCAAAAAGGACTGAATAAATTCATTTGGAATGATAAAAAACCAAGAGTCAAACTGAAAATAATGCAAGATACTCGTGAGAGAGGTGGTCTTAAACTCCCAAACCTTCGACTATATTATGAAGCAACTGCATTGATACAATTAAGTGATTGGTTTGGGAAAACTAAGACTGATTTGTTGAATATAGAAAGTCATGACCTTGTTTGGGGATGGCATGCATATCTATTTTATGATAATAAAGTGGACAAAGTGTTCAATAGTCATCTACTTAGAAATGCCTTGTTGAGAATCTGGAGGAAGCACCGAACTAATTGGGATTACAAGATTCCGTTTTGGCTGGATCTTGCTGATACCATGTGGAATACAAATATTAAGTCACTCGGGGGTTTTTTATATAAAGAGTTACTTTACTTTGAAGAGGGCAGGTGGCGATTGAAGACTTTGGATATGCTGTTGGAAGAAGAGAAATCGTTGACTTGGTTGCAGTACAATCAATTACAGATGAGATGGAAAGAAGATCAACAAACTGGTTTAATGGAATATGAAGTAGAATTGGTTGAACAGATAAAGCGGACAGGTCCAATGCATATTAAGAGAGTTTATAATGTTCTGTTAGAAAAGGATTCAGAAAATGAGCTAGTTAAAGATTGTATGATTAAATGGGCACAAAATTTCTCTCAACCAGTTATGATGGAAACATGGGAAAAAATATGGGTTCAGAATGTTAAATTTACACAGTCACAAAATCTACGAGAAAATTTTTATAAAATGTTTTATAGATGGCACTTAGACCCCAAGAAATTGTCTTGTATGTACCCTAATGTGCAGCCAAAATGTTGGAGATGTGATTGTTTAGATGCTACATATTATCACATCTGGTGGACTTGCAGGAAAGTGAGGGCTTTTTGGATAAAAATCTGGTGGGTTATGCAAAATGTTTTAAAGAAAAAAATACAATTTTCTCCGCAATTTTTTCTATTGGGTATAGCTAAAGACGTTACACTGGGTGAAACTAAACTGATTTTGTATATGGTGACAGCAGCTAGGTTGTTGATTGCCCAACATTGGAAGAGTGATGTTTTACCGACTGTTGACCAATGGACTCAGAAGATGGCTGGATTTGCAGAAATGGCAAAGATTTCAGCTTTTTTAAAAGATCAGACGCATGAGAAGTATATACAGGAATGGAAATTATGGATTGAGTATGTACAGAATAAGTATCAGACTAGAAAATATTATATCGCTTTTAGTTGAGATGATTATGTTAGTAAATATAGAAAAAAGATATGGAAGATTGAATAACATATATATTGTTTGGGAATATTAGTATTGCATATAATGGAAGTCAAGGGGGGAGGGAAGAGGGTGGAGGGGGAGGGCTAGGGTGGGGGTGGGATGAAATTATATATTGTCTTTTATATGTATTTTATAATGTTGGGTTGGGGGGAGGAAAAAAGGGGGAAAGTTTGTATTTGTAAAACTTTTTCAATAAAAAAAAAATGCCAACAAACCCACCACCACCACCAGATCGTCGGGCCCCACTTATCTAACCAAGCTAATCCTAGTACTATCTCTTCTGTTATTTTGGGGACTACTACAAAATGAAGACGTTCCTGGTGGGCTCCTATCTGTAACACAAGTGGGTCCGTGACCTGTGTCGCTGGCTGCCCTCCTAGCAGAGACTCATCCATCTGTTCAAAACGTATGGGATGTTTTAACCTGCGCAACCCCACCCCTATACTTTCTGCAGTTGCTGTGCTCATAAGACACCGTGTGCAGCCAGAGTGTACGAGTGCCTTGCACTTCTGCTGACACTTCACCTCTACCCCACTGAGATGAGGAAAGGTTTAATGGGCTGGCTTACCATGGGATCTGTTTCCATGTCATCATCGGTTCCACTGGTCATTGCCTCCGCTTCATCAGGAATGATGGTTTCATTAGCAGGGGACTGGCCTGATTGCTGCACCCCCCCCCCAATGGGTTTTTTTCGTGTACTTTTCCTAGCAGTGCTCTGTTTGGGTTTTGGGGTTCCGGTCGATCGGAGTGGACCCGCCTCTGTACATTCTAAGGCATGATGCCCCGGTTTTCCGCATCAGAAACAGATCATTGGAGCTCTTATGAGACCCAGTTTTCCTGATGGGGCCGTTGAAGGTATGGCGGGAGTTGGGTCTGGTGGCCTTGTTGGCTGAACGAGTCGAACAGGTTTGTCCGGTGATCTTCTACCCCTAACAGTCCAATCCAGTCTATACCTGTCGTCTCTCTGGAAGTCGGTATCGATCTCAGTGGCGGCTTGTACCCATGCCGCCAAGTGGGGAGGCAGGCCACAAATCACACACGCCTGCCTCAATGCCCGGTCCGGTCCCGCTTTAAATTGATGTACCATCAGTCTCTCAGGCCAACCCCGCACCTTTCCTGCTAAGCTCCGAAACTCTTTTATGTAAGCGCCCACTGGCCTGCCTCTTTGCCTTGTTTCTAACAAGTCTCCTTCTGCTTGTTGCAGCCTGGTGTTGTCTTTGAATCATTCTTGCATAGCAGAAAGGAACAAGCCGATATCTCCTAGTTCCCTGGTATGTTTGCTATACAAGTCAGCAACCCAAGCAGCTGCTTCACCTTCCATAACGGTGGATACTGCCATTACCATAGCCTACTGGAAGTATATAGGTGTTGTGGCCAGTCAGCGGCCTGTGCAGCTAGTAGCTGATTCTGACAGCGAGGAGGCTGGTGTGGTGCCAGAGGCAGAGATTCAGCCAGGGCCTTCAGAACCTCCAGAAGCTCCCTTAAGTGAAGAGGAAGAAGAGGAGGAGCCTCTTCTCAATGCACGGACACGCAGAGCTGTCAAAAGGCAGGAATGGCTCCTCAGGAGGAGGTCTCTTCGAGAGTAAGGCTTGGGGCTAATTGGCCACTCCCTTAGCCTATTTAAGGAGGAACGCTGACTGAAGCAATTTACAGGGAACAACTTCGTTCACATACCTTCATGTCTTGTCTTGCTTATCTTATCAGGTTCCTGCAAATTGCTTCTGGGCATTCTGCCAACCACAGTAAGCTTTCAGTATTATTCTTTGAATTCTTGGAGGCTGTTAATGCAGTTAATTAAGAGCCATTGTTGTAAAAAACTGGTTTATTTAGTAAACTAAGGTTTGAACAGATTTTGTGTGTGCTGCATTCTTTGGGGTACGTAGCTGGGGTAGAACAATAGATGGGCATACTTTTCAAAATGGTCAATCACCTGCTCCAGAAAGAGGGCTATTTTATCTGGACTACCATCAAATTTCACAGCTGGTGGTTCCCACCTTCCCGTGGGCCCCTGTCCTGGTCCCGGCCATGATTGAAGTGGGGTCCTATCACCCTGTCCCACTCTTCTATCTTGAGGCCCCTGACGGCCAAAGTGTGGCCGTATGGTTGGATCGGTGGTCTTGGGTAAAATGTACTCACCCCTCCGGTGGACCTCTCCCCTATCATATTGTGGGCCCGAAGCCTTCTCGGGGAATCTGTGCAGGCCCTCCTCTGGTAAGTGGGGTTCATGTGTCTGATAAGGTTCCAAACCCCTTCTCCAAACCCTACCTGAACCTGGGCCTTTGAACCCAGCTGGACCAAACATCTCCCTTGATACTTCAAGGGTCTGGCTTCCCAGGGCGGTGGAGTTACTCCACTCATCCTCAGAGATACATCTCTCCCGCCACTGAGTGAAATGTCCCCTAGTAGGAGTGAGTGTGGGTGGGGGTAGGGTTGCCTCATAACCACCTTGTGCCCTGGACCCATCCACCACTCCCCAACAGTATCAGCCCTTTGCAGCCTGGCCTGGTCCAGAACCCCCACTTCTTGTTCTTGTTTAGGTCTAACATCTGGCTCCACCGGCTGCACTGTTTGGTCCTCTGGAGTGTACATCCCAGCTGGCTCCATTGCTTCTGCTAAATCCGCTGTTTCTAGTCCTGGCTGGGTCCCCTCTGCCATGCCTCCTTGTATGTATATAGATGTAAGGTGGGTAGCGCTGACAACCTGTCAGGTTCCGGATTTCCGCAGTGAAATAAGACTCCAAACCAGAAGTTATCTGTGTTTTAGCAATCTTTATCCTCGGCTCAGGCACGAACCAACAAACACCCATGGAGAATGGTTTATTGTCAGCGCTACCGCGCAGTGCTTCCCATCACCTTTTAAAGCTACCCGCTAATCCCGTGACTCCACCCCAAACTTCCCCCCCAATGCTAGTTACATTTCGTCATTGTGGGTATGAAACACAAAGCTCCGCCCCTCCAGCTCATCGAAACACTAAGGAATAGTCTTTAATATTAGAAGCCATGTAGGGTTAGCCTCTCAGCTGTGCAGCGGCAATAGCGTTGGAGCTGCTATAATGGAGGCTCCCTCAGCGGTAGCAATCCTATCTAAGGCTTTCATGTCCCAGCGGCTACTGCGGAAATGGCGAGCAGGGTGGAATCAGCAATGGTACACACTCTGGACATGACAACTGGCAAGTGGGATTTTCCCTCCTCCCACCCACTTGAATGACAACCACGACACGTTGAGGTTGACACAGCCATTTTCAGACAATTCGCACAGCACAAAACCCAGGATATCTGCATGAAAAGCAGAACAGAGTCAGCCAAAGGAGAGGCTGCTTTGCAGGGAGGTTGCCAGGAACTCTCTTCCCCCAGAAGACACAGGGAGGAATTGGAGGGCGGGTAAAAAAGGACCACCCCTCCTCACTGCCCTTGAGGCAGACCCATCTGATCCTTTCCCACCACCCCACCCCACCCCCCTTTTTATGCAGCTCTTCAATTCTTTGGACCCTGCACTTTGGGGGTTTCAGGAATGGGTGGGGGGGGGATTTGATGTCCAAAGTGGCTGGCAGCTCCCCACAGCTGACTCCGTGCTCAAAGAGACCCTGTTCTCTGGGGCTTTAGTTGCTCCTGCTGCAGCTCCAGATTGTCTCCAAGGTCCCTCCCAGATTGTCTTCCTCTAGGTTACTCCCTACCCTCCCCGGCCAATCACTCGGGAACCTCCCATGCCCCATGGCTCTCCTCCCTGAGTGGGGAGTGGGGGACTTTGAGGGTCTTCTTGTCCAACCCCTGCTCAAGCAGGAGACCCTATATCATTTCAGACAAGTGGCTGCTCAGTCTTTTCTTAAAGATCTCCAGAGATGGAGCACCCACAACTCGTATCAGGCTATTCTCCTCCTCCTCCTCCTCCAGTTACCTCAGCAGGCTTTCCCATAGGACAGACACAAGTGATCACCTCGCTCCATTGACCAAGTCCTATTTGAGTCACAGCTGCACATCGGAATTGGTACTGAAGATTTGGGTGGACATCTTCCAGGGTGAATTGATCCTTAGGGCCTTGGGTATTGAGACTTTTCCAATTGTCTCCTGCAATCCGATATTCCACCTGGTACCTGGAGACTGAAGCTTTCCCAATGGCTACTGGATCAATACTAATCTGGAAACTATTTGGGTGCACTTGCTCAATATTAGGAGGGGGAGGTCTTCTAAGAGCAGCTTCCAGCTCCTGACATTCCTTGAGGACCTCCATGGTCAAGGTTAAACTTTTGGTCTCCAGCATCTTTAATGAGTCAAAGAAATCCTTCATGCTCTCAGTGCTCATTTTCCAGAAGATTTCAGAAGCAGCATTATGGTTTCTTCCGTATTCTCAGGGAGCAAAGAGAGCTGAATGGTTGAATCTGAAGTGCAGAAGGGTTCCCAACTCGTCCTGAGCACATGTCAGGTCAGCCTCCAGGACAAGTGGGGTCTACCCACCTGCAAAGGTGATCAGGAGTTGGATGTTATCCTTCACATCTTTTCCCAATACGGAGAGCATGGAATCAAAGATGCATTTCTGGGTGTGGGTTGAATGGGCAAGGAAGGCCTGGGCCACCAAGCAGATGGCATCCACGTGATCAATGCCCCCTGGGGTGGAGAAAAACTCCAGGAGCTGCTTCTCTACCAGTTTGTCTTGCTCTGCACCACTTGTGCCTCCAAATCCTGGAGTGTCAATGATTGTGAGAGAATAGGGAATTCAAAAACCCTTCTGATGTTTCACCACGTAGGCTGTGACTTCAGACGCCCTGCTTCCAGCTTCACTTCTCTGAGTGGTTCCATGAATGAGTTTGAATCTGAAATTATCTTCCGACTGGACACCCAGGATATAATTCATCATCCCGTTAATGAGAGTGGTTTTCCCAGATAGTGTTGCTCCCATCATCATGATCACTTTATTGGGTACTTCTGGGTTGTCCTTTCCAAGCTGGTACATGAGACAGGATGTGGAGGCATCTGAGGGGATTTTCTCCAGAGGAAGTTGGAACACTAATGGCTGTCTGTCCTCCACCAGGGAGCTTTTCTGAAGGAACTGGGTGGCTACATTATCTGCATTTTCTTCCTCCAGTGATGTGGAGACCTCCTCACTGGGGACACCCAGAGCTCCATTATCACACACGGCTGACACCCATATTTTATACACTGTCTGGAGCTTCGGACCTTCAATGGAATAAAGCTCTGTTTTTCTTCCAGTCCTTTTTTCAGTCCACTGGACACTCCCAATTCCAGCCTCCACCATTCTGTACTCCACCTTGTACTCCTTGACCACAACTCCTGAGGCCACGATGCTGGGACTCATCCAGGCCACAGATATGAAAGAAGATGCTGCAGTGACCATTCTTAATTTCTGAGGAGGGCTGGTGGGAAGGGTCTTTATGGGTGGGCTCAGGTCACTGGATTTACTAAATCCAAGCTTGCAACAAGCAGCGTACTGGAACTGGTACTCTGTGTTTGGCAGCAGATCTTTCAGCAGGAACATCTCTGTGGTGTCCTCTGTCCTCACGGTCTTCCAGTTTTCTTCTCCAGCAACCTTGTACTTTACCACATAGCTGGATATTGTAGCCCTCCCATGTTCAACTGGCTGACACCTCAGTTGAATGCTGTCGTGTCTCAGTTCACTAATCAGGAAAGGGAGAGGTTTTGAGGGCAACTCAAAGTTCTTGCTGATAAGCTCTCCATCTTCATAAAGGTATATTGAGGTTCCTGGGTTTTCCACATCTGGGAGTGAGGCCACAACAAAGCGAACCTTCTCATTGGATTGATTGATACTAAAAAAAACTTTCATGGACTTGGCAGCTTGGCGAGCATTGTGGGTCCTCTCCTTGTCCTCAAACCAGGCTAGGCCTTTCTTCACCCCCAGAATGGACCTTGTGGACTTAGCTGATTCTTGCAAGAATTGCTCTTGAAGCCAGTCCTGTAAGCTGAACATAAATGGCTCCACTTCATGAAAAGAAGTGAATATAAAGGAGACTGCGTATCCATTCTGGGGGTCCAGAACTATTTCTTCCAGCTTGTTCTGAGATGAGATAACTTGCATTTCACTTAGAATAGTCAGATAAGATTTGGCAAAGTTCATTTCTCTTTTCTTGGTGTTCAGAAATTCACAGAGTCTTTGTCTGTTGAAGGGCGACTGGTTGACGGACGTCAAGAGCTCCACCAGGGTCCCTTCCTCCTGTCCTCCTCCCTGGATGGAAGGCAACACTCTGGCCAGCTTTTTCTGGAAAGTTTGCCTGTGTTGCTTGCACAGATCCTTGAACTGCTGGATCTTCCTCTTGATCTCAGGGAAAGTGTCAACAATGGGATCATTGGCTAGATCATTGCTTTGCATATTGATTTCACTGAGTTCCTCCAAGATCTTTCCAGCATCAAAGATCAATGCTAGGCTGATCTCACAGACCATCTTAGCTGCTCTGGTGTCCAGCTTGGTCAGTGGGTGGAGCCAGACCCACATAGGAACAGTCTTCTCCCCATCTTTCCCTAACAATTTTGGCAGAATTTCATAAACTTTCATGTCATCTTGGAAAGTCACTGGATTTTTGTCCAAACAAAAGTCACCATGGAACTTGCACCTGAACTTCAGAATATTCTCTTTCTCCTCCTCGTTTAGCTTCATATCTGCTTTTCTCGTGACTGATATCATCTTCTTGATTGCAACCAGGAGATTTCTTTCTATATTTTTTACCATCTCCACTGAAAAAAATTCTTCGTCAAATACAAAAAAGGCCTGGACTCCATACAGCACGGCGATGACCATGTGGGTGGCTGTGCCATGCTCAAAGACAGCTGGGTAAGAGACATTCTGGATTCCTAGGTGGCTCATTGTCAGCTGTTCATACTTTGTGGTGGTTTTGTACTGAATGGTGACTCTGGCCTGATTCTTGGACTTCTTGGTGTCATTCAGATAGTCGGCTGACCCTCCCACTTCAATCAGCCCCCCGAGGAAACTGGCCTTGAGGGATGCTGAGATGTCCAGGGCAGAGGCCTTATCATCAATGCTGTCAGATGCAATGATTTCAGTAGCTATATTGGGCTGAGGCTTGATGGTCAGGTCCTTCTGAAGAGAGCTGTAGTCCCAAAGGGTGATGCCTACACAGAACAGGAGAAGACAGGCAAAGAAGTGTGAAACCAGACCTCCAGAACATCTGGAGCTGCATAGAGAATCCCCAGAGAACTGGGAGACAACATTTCTCCACCAGAGAAAATATTGCAAAACTCAAGAGGCTTTCAACTGAGTAGAAAGGAATGGGAATTGCTATGCACCTATGGATTTCAAGAAAGATCTCCCATTTCCTGGAGAAACCATATTTTTCATCAGGGGTTCAGATGGGTCTTCTGGGTACAGACCTGCCCCCAGGAAAGGCACAAACCCTACCCTTCACCCTTCACTTCACAAGTCTGAGGTGGGGGGATCTCAACTGGCTTTTATTTTAGCAATAGCACTTAGACTTATATACCGATTTACAGTGCTTTTTTTACAGCCCTCTCTAAGCAGTTTACAGAGTCAGCATATTGCCCAGAACAATCTGGGTCCTCAATTTACCCACCTCGAAAGGATGGAAGGCTGAGTCAACCTTGAGCCTGGTGAGATTTGAACTGCCAAATTGCAGGCAGCCGACAGTCAGCAGAAGTAGCCTGAAGTACTGCACTCTAACCACTGTGCCACCACGGTTCATTTTAGCCATTTTTCAAACCATTTAGTGACTTTATTTTTGGGAAGGAAACCCACACTGCGTTTGGTAGCAAGGGCTGGACCTTCTCTGGGCATGGCCAAGGACTGGATACACATTCCCAGTGAGAAAGTCCTACCCAGCTCAATGTTACTAGCAGGTTGTGTGCCCAGGAGCACTGACTTTCAATGCACTGATTGAAGTGCCAGATTGCCTCCCTCCCTCCAGAGGTTCCACAGGGGGACCCTACTAAGCCTCTCCTCCAGCTCTTACCTGGGTTGAGGGCATCCTTACGTCAGTCATACAGCATCCCCAGCTGGAAGGGGCGGCCCAGAGCTGCAATCTCTATGCTATCTTCTCGCTGGGCCATGCTCAGCTCCTGAGTGTTGCTGACGCTTCTGGTGCCCTGCAAAAGCGTGAACAAAAGAATAACACAGTTGGAACGGATCTTGGAGGTCTTCTAATCCAAACCCTTCCTCGAGCAGGAGACCATATACCATATCAGAAAAATGGCTGTCCAGACTCTTCTTCAAAACCTCCAGTGATGGAGCACCTACAACTTCTGAAAGCAAGCTGTTCCACTGTTGATTGTTTTCACAGTTAGGAATTTTCTCCTTAATTCCAGATTGGTTCTCTCCTTGATTAGTTTCCATCCATTGCTTGTCTTGCCTTGCCTTCTGGTGCTTTGGAAAATAAGTTGACCCCTCTTCTTTGTGGCACCCCCCTCAAATATTGGAATACTGCTATCATGTCACCCTTAGTCCTCCTTTTCTCTAGACTAGAAACACCCAAACTCTGCAACCATTCTTCATATGTTTTAGTCTTCAGGCCTTTAATCATATTATTTGCTCTTCTCTGCACTTGTTCCAAAGTCTCAATATCTTTTGTGTAATGTGGTTACCAAAGCTAAATTAGTATGGGCCAAATTTATTTAATATGTTTTAAATTGTTTTTTTAAATTTTATACTGTATGTGTTTTATCTTTGGCTGTTCACCGCCCTGAGTCCTTCAGGAGTAGGGCGGTATATACATCTAAATAAACTCTAAACTCTAACTCTAAACTCTAAATGCAGTAATCCAGGTGTGGCCTTACTAAGGCTTTATAAAGTGGTTGTCAGCCTCCGCCTTTACTGCTTTGGCTGCCATGGTAACGGGAGGAGGGAGAGCTAGCTAGCATGGGGGGGAGCGTGCTGGAGAGACAGGGAAACGAAAGTGATACTTAAGCTACTGGGTTGCATCTTTGAAGCTGCTATCGGGTCAACGGTCGTGGCATTCCTGATTATGACGCTGCCAGACGTGTGCTTCTACCTGACCCCTGGGAGACCTTTGGATTGGATGATTTACGGTGGACAGTGGGAGGGGATGCTTTCTATCTGCAATTTTCACACTTTTTGCCTCAGATTCTGCTTTTCCTTGGTTGCGATCACTTCATTTTCTAGTAAAAGTACCTTTCTCTATAAACAATGGAGTTTGGGTCATTCTTTCCTGGACTTTGAAGGAAGCATACCTGACAGTGGTACTATGACTTCATGTGATTTTGATTCTATGCCTCTGTTTATGCAACCCAGGATTGTATTAGCTTCTGTTGGCTGCTGCAGCACACTGCTGACTCATGTTTAAGTGATTGTCCACTAGGACTCCAAGATCCCTCTCCTAGTTACTGTTTTTGAGCCAGGTTTTGCCTAATCTGCACTTGTACCTTTAGTTTTTCCTGCCTAAATGTAAAGCTTTCATTTTCTCCACATTAAATTTCATTTTGTTGGCCCATTGTTCAAGTAGGTTCAGATTTTTTTGGCTCCTGAGCTTGTCTTCTGGGGTGTTGGCTATTCCTGCCAGTTTAGTGTCATCTGCAAATTTGATAAGTTCCCCTTTTATTCCCTCATCTAAGTCATTGATGAAGATATTGAAGAGTAGTGGGCCTAAGACGGAACTTTGTGGTTCCCCATTGCTAAGTTCCCTCCATGTGGATGTAGTACCCTTATGGACTATTCTTTGAGTATGGTTTGTCAGCCAGTTACAAATCCATTTGGTGGTGGTGCTGTCTATCCCACATTTTTCTAGGTAACCAAGTAGTAGGTTGTGGTCTGCTTTGTTAAATGTCTTGCTGAAGTCAAAGTATACTATGTCCACAGCATTTCACTAGTCTATTAATTTAGTCAGTTTGTCAAAGAATGAAATTAGATTGGCGTAATCTGTTTTTAACAAACCCATGCTGGCTACTAGTTATAACTTTGTTTCTAGATGTTCACAGAACTGGTTTTTTTTTTAAATTTTCAGTATCTTCCCAGGTATTGATGTTAGGCTGATTGGTCTGTAGTTTCCTGGGTCTGTTTTTTCTTTTCCTTTTTTGTAGATGGGAACCATATCAGCTCATTTCTAATCCTCTGGTAGTTCCCCAGTGCTACAAGGTTTTTTAAAGATATGGTACAATGGTTCTGAGATAACATCTACCAGCTCCTTCAGAAATCTGGGACATAATCCATCCTGTCCTGGTGATTTGTATTCATCAAAGTAAGACAAAGTTCACTTACCATTTTCTTGCTTATTTTATTTTTTATTTCTAGTCTGTCTTTTACAGTTATGTTTTTGGTAGGTTGGGCTGCAGTTTATTTTTGCAGGAGGATTTTTCTCAGCTCAAACTATTTTGGAGCATATCTTTGGAAAAGGCAGATTAATCAATTATGTCATAACAGACAGAGGAAATAAATTTATTTCCAAATTTTGGAGGGTACTCCTATAATTATTAAATTCTACAATTCCTATGTCTTCTGCCTATCATCCCACATCCACTGGACAGGCGGAGAAGATTAACCAGCTATTGCAGCAATATTTAAGATGCTACATTTCTTACCAGCAAGACAATTGGACTGTTTTCATAGCCTTTGCTGAATTTGCTTACAATAATACTGCACACTCCCCTGTTGACTCCGTTCCAGACAAAATATAGATGCCACACACAGACTTGCGAACAACCAGACAAGAAATCATCATACTTCATCCCACAGATTCCTGCATGAAAGGTCAGCAGCCCCAAACCTGTTAAATTTGGCAGTTCAAACTGCCAAAGCATTGTACAAAAAGAGCAGCAGATGCACACAGACAACAAGGGACTGGAATTGTAGAAGGAGATTTAGTGTGGCTACAAAAAAAAATTCTACTAATTCTACCAAGAAACTGGGCTTACAATTTATTGCTTCTTTCCCAGGAACTAAGCAATCAAACCTGCAGGATTTTGGTTGCAGTTGCCAGCATGAATGAACATTTTCCCTGTATTCCAGACTTTTAAAACAGGGAAGATAGTGATGAATTTTTCAAGACAGAGAACAAAAAGTCAAGAACTCTTGTAAACTATTGTAAACTGACACTTTGTAACACAGAAAATAATTTTTAGAAATTTTTAATTTTTTAGCAAACAAACAAAGAAAAAAGTCATGGAAATAGAGATTGAGGCTACAGTGACTTGCAAAGTGTGCCATATGTTTTAGTTTATGCCCTCAGAAGACCCAAAATATGTATGTACCAAATGTAAACTATTTGAATTACTAAAAGAAAATGGTCTAGAGCAGTGATGGCTAACCTTTTTGCCATCGCGTGCCAAAAACAGGAGGAGCATGGTGGGGTCACACGCACGTGTGCCCACATCCATAATTCTGTGCGCCCTGCCCCCCCGTGCTCCCCCCGCTTTTGGCACGCGATGGCATGGTGGGCCCGGTAGGCCCATTTTTTGCTCTCCCCAGGCTCCAGAGCCTTTATAGGAGCCTGGGGAGGGCAAAAATGGCCTTCCCCACCCCCTCCAGAGGCCGGAAACAGTGTGTTTCCTGACTTCTGGTGGGCCCAGAAGGCCCGAAAATCAGCTGGCTGGCACATGCATGCATGCTGGAGCTGAGCTCGCGTGCCCACCGATATGGCTCCATGTGCCACCTGTGGCACCCGTGCCATAGGTTCGCCATCACGGGTCTAGAGGCAACTCTAGCCACTCTGAAACTCAATGAGCAAAGCAAGAATTCCCAATGTAAAGAAGAAGACTACACCAAAATTAAACACAATAAGGAGCAAACAGCTTCTGTAAAAAAATGACTCCATAGATGAACATAAAGAAGATAAGTGATATACCCAAATTGAACACAATAGGGAACAAACAGCTTCTGTAAAAAATGAGCCTACATATGTACCTAAAGAGCAAGACCAATGGAAACATGTCACTCTTAGAAGAAAGCAACAACCAAGAGCAAAGCCTCTACTATCTACCCTAGATAATGAAGCCCCTCTGGAACTGAACCAGGGGTGAAATGTAAAATTTGTTACTACCGGTTCTGTGGGCGTGGCTTAGTGGGGGGGTGTAATGTGACTGGGTGGGTGTGGCCTTTTTTTTTAACTTTTCAAAGCATTTTTTTTTACCACCTCTTCGGCCGAAGAGGTTGCAGAAAAAAATGCTTTGAAAAGCCTCTGACGATCCCAGCTGAGCCGCGTGATCATCAGAGGCTTTTTTTTTTAACTTTTAAAAGCATTTTTTCATCGGAAGAGGTTGTAGAAAAAATGCTTTTAAAAGTAAAAAAAAAGCCTCTGATGATCATGCGGCTCAGCTGGGCATGGTGGGGGGGGGAGTGCAGGGATTTTTGCTAGCAGTTCTCTGAACCACCTGCTGCCATCACTACCGGATCAGGCGATCCAGTCTGAACCGGAAGCATTTCACCCCTGAACTGAACCATCACTTTCATAGCCTCCCCTGGAAGAAAATATGCAGACGCCCACAAAAGAGCATTCATCAATAGTTTCTATAAAAGAGGCACAACCCAGCATTCCTGCAACAGGAAGAAAAGTATCCCAGACTTCCCTAGGAAAAAAAGGTGAATATTGGTGGTAGGAGATTCAAATCTTAGGGGAACAGAAACTATAGTCTGCAGACCAGGCAATCAACCTGGGGGGTGGGGTATATAATCTCCCTGAAGCAAAAATCAAAGGTGTAACTGAGTACCTTACTAAAATAATCAACCCCTTTCTTCTACATGTGGGGACCAATGACATAACAATGAATCAGAAAACAATAATGAGATTACAAATAGTTAAGGAAGAAAGTTAAAGAATTAGGAGCACAAGTGGTGTTTTCATCTATACTTCCAACAAAAGGCCAACATCCAATGAGAGAGCAAAAATTTTTAGAAATGAACCACTGGCTTAAAATTGGTGTTGTCAACAGAACTTCGGCTTCCTAGAGACCACGGTCTGCATTACCTACATGAAGGGCTACTGGCAAGGGATGGAGTGACCCTCACAAGAACTGGAAAGAATATATTCGGAAAATGAGTGGCTCATCTTATCAAAAGGGCTTTAAACTAAAATTGAGGGGGAAGGGGGGGAATTGTCACAAGCTATATAACCTAATTCCAAGCAAAAGCCATTAGATAACCAATCACATAAGAAGGAAGGGAGTAAAGAGAAAGAAGAAATAAAAAAGAAAAACATAAAGAAGTAGTGTGATGGAAATCCCAGTTACAAAGTAGGAGATATAAGACACATACCCAAGACCCATAAAGAACTCAAATGTCTATATACTAACACTCAAAGTTTAGGGAACAAACAGGGTGAACTTGAAGTATTACTACATGAAGGCAGTTATGATATAGTTCCCATTACTGAAACTTGGTGGGATGAAACTAATGACTGGAATGTACTGATGGAAGGATACAAACTATTTTAAAAAACAGATCTAACAAAAGAGGAGGTGGAGTTCTTTTTTCCAATAAGAAAGGATTAGGGTTTGAAGAACCTGAAGAACAATAAGGCTGATGGGGTGTAAAGATTGATAACCTTTGGATTACAATTTATATTTTTGATTTTTTGGGGGGGGATTATAATCAGCAGCTTTATCCTTTACCTTTTGTGGATTACAAATATTAAAATACTTTAAAACAAGGAAAGCACCATCCACACCATCCTCAGCAGCAGCAGCAACATCTAGCCCATCAGGTCAGAGGTCTTTGGATGCTATGTTACAGCAAGAGAAAATGAACATGATGCAGACAGAACTAAAAGTTATGATCCAAGCCCTGCAGGATGATTTGAAGGAAAGAATAGGGAAAATAGAGGATAAAATAGAGAATTTTCAAAAAATGACAGTGAATAGTGAACAATGTATGTAGAAAGTAGAAGAGAAAGCTGAACAAACAGGAAAAAGAGTGGAAGAACTTGACTACAGTCTTACATTGGCAGACAAAAATAAAGAAAGAACAATAATATCACTCGAGATGGATAGGGCTGATTATTATCTGAAATTTCAGAATATGGAGGAAGAAAAGAATAGAATACAATAGAATTTTTTATTGGCCAAGTGTGATTGGACACACAAGGAATTTGTCTTGGTGCATATGCTCTCAGTGTACATAAACAGAAAAGACACATTCATCAAGAATCATAAGGTACAACACTTAATGATAATCATAGGGTACAAATAAGCAATCAGGAAACAATATCAATATAAATCATAAGGATACAAGCAACAAAATTACAGTCATACAGTCATAAGTGGAAGGAGATGGGTGGTGGGAACAATGAGAAGATGAGAAGATTAATGAGCCTGGTGGCGCAGTGGACTAAGTGCTGTTAAAAGTAGCACTTAAGTTTCCAGCTGCCTGCAATTACTGCAAGTTCAAATCCCACCAGGCTCAAGGTTGACTCAGCCTTCCATCCTTTCTAAGGTAGGTAAAATGAGGACCCAGATTGTGGGGGCAATAAGCTGACTTTGTATAAATATACAAAAGTATGAAGGCTATTGCTTAACGCATTGTAAGCCGCACTGAGTCTCCGGAGAAGGGCAGCATATAAATCAAAATAAAATAAAAAAATAAAATAAATAGTAGTGCAGACTTAGTAAATAGTTTGACAGTGTTGAGGGAATTATTTGTTTAGCAGAGTGATGGCGTTCGGGAAAAAACTGTTCTTGTGTCTAGTTGCTCTGGTGTGCAGTGCTCTATAGCGACGTTTTGAGGGTAGGAGTTGAAACAGTTTATGTCCAGGATGCGAGGGGTCTGTAAATATTTTCACAGGCCTCTTTTTGACTCATGCAGTATACAGGTCCTCAATGGAAGGCAGGTTGGCAGCAATTGTTTTTTCTGCAGTTCTAATTATCCTCTGACGTCTGTGTCTGTCTTGTTGGGTTGTAGAACCAAACCAGACAGTTATAGAGGTGCAGATGACAGACTAAATAATTCCTCTGTAGAACTGTATCAGCAGCTCCTTGGGCAGTTTGAGCTTTCTGAGTTGGCGCAGAAAGAACATTCTTTGTTGTGCTTTTTGATGTTAGCTGTCCATTTTAGATCTTGCGATATGGTAGAACCTAGAAATTTGAAGGTCTCTACTGTTGATACTGTGTTGTCTAGTATTGTGAGAGGTGGAAGTATGGAAGGATTTCTCCTAAAGTCCACCACCATTTCTACAGTTTTGAGTGTGTTCAGTTCCAGATTGTTCCGGTCGCACCACAAGGCTAGTTGTTCAACCTCCCGTCTGTATGCGGATTCATCATTGTCTCGAATGAGACCGATCACTGTTGTGTCATCTGCAAATTTCAGTAGTTTAACAGATGGATCGTTAGAGATGCAGTCATTGGTATACAGAGAGAAGAGAAGTGGGGAGAGCACACAGCCTTGGGGGGGCCCTGTGCTAATTGTACAGGTATCTGAAAGGGAGAGAATCTAGCTGAGATACTAGCAGAGTTGCTGGTGGAGGTTTTAAAGGTGACCAAAAAAAAGTTCTTGCTGAGATAAACAAAACATTCAGAGTTCATAAAGATACGTGACAAGAAATAAGACTTCTTAGAGAGGTAGATGTGAGATTCACTAAAAAAGCAATGAGAACAGAGATTTTACAAAGAGTGAGAGATGAGCCCTTAATATACAAAGGGAAAAAAGTAGCAGTCCTAAAACAGATCCTGAGAAGAGTCAGAGAAATAAGGAAGGAATTCTTGACAAAACAACTAATTAAAAATGGAGTGAATTTGAGATGGCTGATACAGGAGGGAGTATTAGTGACCTGGATGGAGCCATGACATAGATTGGATTCTATAGAAAAAGCAGAACAATTTTATGAGCACTATTTTGGACCACAAGAGGAAAGGAGAATAGGAGAGGAAAAAGGTGAGATGACAAGAGGAAACTACAGGAGAGGGAAATATACAACAAAAAGAAGATGAAAGACATCCGGAGGAAATAGCAATAAGAGAAAGAGTAAAGCCAAAAGAACCGAGAGAGACAAGAGCGACTAGAACAACAAAACCCATCTATAAGTAAACCTATGGAAGAAGAAATAAAATTAATGTCAATTAATATAAATGGACTGAATTCCACAGTAAAAAGGAAAAGGACTTTTAGTAAATTAGAAAAATCAAAGTTAGATATAATCTGCTTGCAAGAAGTTCATATTAAAAAACAAAACAATAAAATACTGGAACATCCCAAAATTGGAAAGCTATATACTTCTTTACTATAACAAAAGAAGAGGGGGATAGCTCTTTATGTAAAAGAGACAATAAATACCAAACAAATCTTTACAGATGAGGATGGGAGAATCTTGATGGTGGAGATAACAATGAACTATAAACAGATACTCTTAGTAGCAATATATGCACCAAATAGAAATCAAGAGGATTTTTATGGTAAACTTCACAAGAAAATAATAGAGCTGGAGTATGAAAATATCTGCATAGTAGGAGACTTTAATGCAATTGTGAATCCGGAACTAGACTATAAAACTAGAAAAGTAAACAAAAAACCCAGGAAAACAATTCCGAAGGCTTTTTTCAAAATGGCGGAAGAACTAGGTATTCAAGATGTATGGCGAGAGATACATCCCAAGGAAAATCAATACTCATTTTATTCAAAAGGACATATGTCTTGGTCAAGAATAGACATGATATGGATGTCAGCAGAGCTAAAATCCAATGTACAAGAAATAAATATAGAAATAAGCAACTGGGTGGATAAAAGTTATATGGAAGGGACAAAAAAGGAAACTAAGATGGACATTGAATTAATCAATACTAAAAGAAAAGGAATTTATTCAATTTACAGAAAGAGAATTGGACTTTTTCTTTAAAGAGAATAGAAAAGAAGAAATGTCACTACAAAATGTATGGGACACAGCTAAGGCATATATATGGCTAACCATAACATATATGGGAAAGAAAAACAAAAAGAAGAGACAAAATCAAAAAATACTAGAAGACGAATATAAGAGACTAGAGACAGAATTACAAAAAGAACCATAAAAGAAGAATATAAAAAACCAAATGGAATTAATAAAACAAGCTAAATTTAATAGATAAAGAAGAACTAGCATAAAAAATTAAAAGTGCTAAACAAAATTTCTTTGAAAATGCAAACAAACCAGGAAGATGGTTGACATACAAGTTGAAAAAGGAGAAAGAAAAGAAATTGATACACTGATTAATGGATGATGAAGGAATTCTTCACCATCAAAATGATGATAAAATGATTCAAAATTATTACAAAAAACTATATGATCAGGAGACAATCTCAGAAGATAAAATAAAACAATATTTAGAAAAAGTGGAATTACCTAAAGTATGTGAAACAGTGAAGGCAATGTTAGATGAACGTATAATGATGGAATTAACAGAAGCAATTAAGAGACAAATGAATGGCAAGACACCAGGTCCTGATGGACTACCAGCAGAACTATACAAAGACTTACAAAATACTTTTAAGTATTCCAATGTTGGAAGTGTTCAATGAACTATTGTTAGAAGCGAAAGTACCAAATTCATGGATGGAAGCATATATTACTCTCATACCGAAAGAAGAATCAGACCTACAAGATATAAAAAAAACTACAGACAGATATCTTTACTGAATGCTGATTATAAAATATTTGCTTCAATAATTGCAGAAAGATTAAAAAGATTTTTAAATCAATTTATACATCTAGACCAAAATGGCTTTTTTCCTAAGAGACAAATTAAAGACAATATGAGAATAATTTTAAATACAATGGAGTATTACGAGGCACATCCAGAGAAGCAAATGGCGTTGATCTTCCTAGATGCACAGAAAGCATTTGACAATGTGAACTGGCAATTTATGCTGGCACAGTTAAAAGACATGGACTTTGGGGAGAGATTTATTAATATGATTAAGGCGATATATTATAAGCAAACTGCAAAGGTGATAGCAAATGGAGATTTGACTGAGAAGGTTAGTATTAAAAAAGGTACAAGACAAGGATGCCCCTTGTCTCCCCTATTATTTATATTGACACTGGAAGTATTAAATAGAAATGTCAGACAAGATACAGAGATAAGAGGTATGGAAATAAAATAAGGAAAAGTACAAATTACAAGCGTTTGCAGATGATTTAGTTTTTATCTTGGAAGATCCACAAGTAACAGGGCCTAAATTAATTTTAAAAATAGAAGAATATGGCAAAGTGGCAGGATTGTAAATAAACAAAGAGAAAACTAAGTGTCAACTTGCAAAGTTTTCAAGTTGCCATGAGCAGGAGGGAGGGAGAACTGATAGAGCTGATTGATTTCTCTAACTGAAGATACATTCCATACATGCTTCCGTACCGCAATCAGAAGGAGGGTGTTGGATTTCACAGCCAGCCAAAGTGGTTAATTGGAGAATGTGATTTATGACATGGCCAGGGAGGAGGGGAGAGACAGGGTCATAGGGGAACGTAAATCTACAGTACGTGGGATTAGTTCTAACTGCATCCGAATATTGCCGGAATGGTGCTCCTAATAAATGACTGTATTTCTTTTGAAGTTTGGCTCATGGCTCATGAATTAATTAGGGCATCTTTCGGAAACTTCACACTAAGATTTTAGTGAAAAACCTTACAGATAAACAGAAAAAAGAGTTAATGAGGAGAATAGATATTCAGATTACTAAGAAAGTAAAATACTTAGGGATTCAACTGACAGCAAGATATGTAACAAATAAGGAAGATGACTACTATAAATTGATGCAACAGATTAAAACAGATTTGGAAAAATGGAAAACTTTGCAATAATCGTTGATAGGAAGAATAGCTACAATTAAAATGAATATACTGCCGAGAGTACTGTACCTATTCCAAACAATTCCAATAAAATTGGAAAAAAGAATATTTTGAGGAACTTAATAAAATAATATTAAAATATATTTGGCAAGGGAAAAAAGCAAGAATTGGCTTAAAAATGTTGCAGGACTCGAGATATAGAGGAGGCTTTGGATTACCTAATTGGGAATTGTATTACCAGGCAGCAGTATTAACATGGGTGAAAGAATAGATTGCATTGAGACATACAAGATTATTGGTTCTGGAGGGATTTACAACTGGGCTGGCATGCCTTCTTGTGGTATGGGAAAAGTAAAATACATGGTTACTTTCAAAGACATTACATAAGGAATGCACTATTGTTAGTGTGGGAGAAAATTAGAGAGCAACACTATTTGAAGATACCAGTTTGGCTTTCAACAATGGAGGCACTGATTCATCCAAATGTTATTAACATGGGAAATATAGTTAGATATAAAGACATTTTGAATGAAAAGGGAGAGCTCAAAACTAAACAAGAATTAAGTGATCAAGGGATTGATATGACATGGTATTTGCAAATGCAGATACATTCTAGACATGAGCAAGATGCTAAATTATATGATTTTTATAAAGAATTAACAGAATTAGATAAGATACTAACAGTGACAGAAGAAAGATTGATAAAGAAACTGTACAGCTACTTATTGGGTATTAAACTGGAAGAGGAACAAATGAAGGAGACAATGATAGCATGGGCAAAAAACTTTGGCTATACAATAGAACTATATAAATGGCAGAAATTGTGGGACAGGAACTGTAAATTAACAATATCAACTGCATATAAAGAAAATTTGTATAAGATGTTTTATAGATGGCACTTTGCACCAGCGAGATTGGCAAAGATGTTTAAAGATAAGTCAGCTAAATGTTGGAAGTGCCACCAGATACCTGGGTCTTATTATCATATGTGGTGGACATGTGTAGAAGCAGAAAAAATACTGGACAAAAATACAAATGTGGCTAGAAAAGATGATAAAGCAGCATATTGATTTAAAACCAGAAATATTTTTTTTAGTTTTTTATTTTTTTTGACAAGCAAACATTTAATACATCAGTTCTCTCTTCCCTGTGGCATCTCGGTGTTATCTTCCAAAGTTCCTTTCTTCTTCTATATATGTGTTGTTTCTTCTATCTTGATCCTTAACCAATCCATAATATCAATTCATCGCTAATATAATATTCTACTCATCACATATTTATACATACTTATATAATTAATTATTTGTATCTCTTCTCCAACCAGTGATAAAAATAATTCCATATTTTAAAATATTCTGAGTCTTCTCTATCCTTAATCATCAAAGTTAATCTATTCATTTCTGCACAATCTAAAAAATTTTTTATTACTTCTTCCAAAGGTATTTGCTTTCCAATTTTGTGCATAGACAATCCATGCAGCTGTTATTACCTGTACTATCAAATAAACATTTTCCTTGCTAATTTTTCCCGGAAGGATACCTAATAGGAACAGCTCTGGTTTAAACTCAATACGTTCCTGCAGCATTTCCTCCAACCAAATCTTAATTTTACTCCAACAATTTTTAGCTTCCGGACATGTCCACCACATATGATAGTATGATCCGGGTAATTGATGACACTTCCAACATTTTGCTGATTTTTCTTTAAAAATTTTTGCTAATTTCTCAGGTGGCATATGCCCATGTTGGCGAACCTATGGCACGCGTGCCGGAAGTGGCACACAGAGCCATTTCACCTGGCACGCGAGGTGTCGCCCATTCCTCTTCCGGGTTTCTGGTACATGCATGCGCATCGGCCAGCTAGTCTTCTGGTTACTGGTGTGCATGCACACACAACGATCAGCTGACCTTCACGTGTGTGGCAGTGCCAGAAATCAAAAGATCAGCTGGCCAGCTGATTGTCACGCATGCATGCATGCCAGTAAACAGAAGAGTAGCTGGCTGGTGCACATGCGTGCCCCAGGACATCCACCCCCTTGCCAGCCAGGAGGACTCCCCCAGTCGCTCCCCTGCACCTGCTCGCCTGCCTGCCTACCTTGTCATTGAAACCGCGAGGACAGGCCCTGAATCTGCACTGCCTGGGATCCACATGGGCTGCTGCAGGGAGTAAGGGAAGCCCCGTCCTGCCCGTCCTTGCCGCCGCCACCCCCTCACCCCTGGCAACGGGGGTTCCCTCACTGCCAGGAGAAGGAGAAGCGAGTTGCCCCCAGGAGGACCAGAGGAGAGTGTGTTAAGCGGTAAGAGGCGCGCCGGCTGGGAAGCGGTCATGCTCCCTTGGAAGAAGTGGCTGGAGAGGGTTGTACCAACCTTTGCCAGTGTGAATGGCCATGCTGGATGTTGCTCGGAGCTCGAGGCTGGCAGGAGGAGCAGCAGTGGTAGACTGTGCTGGCAAAGTTTGGTGCAGGAGCCTTTCCAGGCCCAAAACGGGGCACGGGGGGGCGTATGTGCGAGTGGTGGTGGCAGTGTCTTGACTGGGCCACTTCGGCCTCCAAATCCGCAGCCTCCGCCACCCTGCCTGGGCTCCTCCCCGCTGGGAGCCACTGGACAAGCAGGTGCAGCTGGTGGGGCTTTGGTGGAACAGCAGCCGGTGAGGGTGGGGGGGATGGGCTGCCTGCGCAGGTGACCACATGGCCGCCATCAAAGCAGGGCTGAGAAACCCTTTTGGCTTGCTCCACCAGTCACACGTGTCCCCTGGACTGTGGGCATCGCCACCTCCCCCTGTGGCGGCCGGAGAGCCTGGCTTGGTGGCAGTGGTCGGGCGGGTGTGCCGTGCCGCTTGTGGTTAGACCCGTCACCCGATCTCCACCATGCCCGCTGGTGCGCTGCTAGCTGAGCCAACGCCCGAGAAGGACCAATGGGTGGGGCAGCAGGCCACCCTTCTGCTCCTTCCCTGGCGTTGACTCAGGGACACCACTGCGAAACCCGTCCGGAGTCGAGAGGGGACTTCGAGACAGGGATGCAATCATTGCCCCGCATCCTCCTCAGCTTGCAACAGATGGCTCGGGTAGGCACAATAAGGCAAAGCTGGTAGAAGTGGCTGCTGAGCGCAGGGTGTGTGTGTGCGTCCTTGGGACGCGGAGAAGCCAGTTGGGTTTGGATCACGGGATGGGGGGTGCTGAAAAGTTAACCCTTGACTCTCTGCAGAGCCCCCCTACCCACCTACCAGCACCTGGATAGGGTTGCTGAAAGTAGAGGCACCTGTAAATTAACGTGCGGCTGCAGTGCGGGTTCAGTTCATGTATGAAAGCTACTCAAGAGAGATCGTTGGCTCAGCTGGTAGCGCAGTGGCAGACATGGTGGAGGTTGGGCGAGGGGCCCAACTGCAGGCGGTGCGGCCCCCCGCCCAACCCCCACAACTCTGGGTAAGGAGCAGAAGGGTGGCCGGAGTTTCTCCTTTTCCATGTCCTGAAATATTTTGAGACTAAACTAAAACTGATACCTGAAGAATCTGAATATCTCTCTCTCTCTGTCTCTCTCCCTCCCTCCCTCCCTCCCTCCCTCCCTCACCCCCTCCACCCCCCTCTCTCTTTTCCTTCCAAAAAATCGAGGACACAAACACCCTGCGCTCAGCAGCCACTTCTACCGACTTTGCCTTATTGCGCCCCACCCGAGCCATCTGTTGCAAGCCAAGGAGGACGCGGGGCAATGATCGCGTCCCTGTCTCGAAGTCCCTTCTCAACTCCAGGCGGGTTTTGCAGTTGTGTCCCTGAGTCAACACCGGGGAAGGAGCAGAAGGGCAGCCAGAGCTTTTCCATGCCGAAATCTTTTGAGACTAAGAAGAATCTTAAATCTCTCAGGAGAGATCGGGACCGGGGTGCTTATTTGCCAAATCAATTTTTCAGAAGGAAAAGAGAGAGGGGAGTGGGGGTGGGGGTGGGGAGGGGAGAGAGAGAGAGAGAGATTCAGATTCTTCAGTTATCAATTTTACTTTAATCTCAAAGGATTTCAGGATTTCATGCCTGTCTGCCTGTCTCTCAGCAAAGAAGCTTCCCGGAGAGGTAGCCAAAAGCTCCATGTAGAGGCTGCCAATCATGAGCCCCAGGGGCGCTTGCTTCCAAGGGAATGGCTCGGCTATTTCAAAGCGAGCGGCCGAGAAGCTGAGAGACAGGCAGACGGACGCTGCGCACGCTCTTGCCTCACTCACTGATTGAAAACAGCACTATGCTGCGGAGAGCGGCAAACTCCAGAGTTGAAAGAGGCTGAGGAGAGGCAGGGCTGGGATCGGAGTCAGCCGGGGGAAAGGGAGGTGTGTGGTGCCACTCCCCTCTATAAGTGCAGTGTCCGTCTGCTCCTCTCTCGGCGAGGAAGCTTCCCAGCCGCTCGCTTCGAAGTAGCCGAGCCATTCCCTTGGAAGCAGGTGGCCCCGGGGCTCGTGATTGGCAGCCTCCACATGGAGCTTTTGGCCGCCTTTCCCCAGAGCCCCGAGGCATAGCAGCTGCCTTTTCCTCCCTCTCTGCCTCCCACCTGCCCTCAGTCCCACAGCGAAGTTTCGAAAGCATTGGAGAAGATTTGTGCACTGCGCTTGGGGCAGGAAAGCAAGCTGCCGCTGTCGCCAGCATCATGGCGAGCAGGCCAGCTGGGTCAAACCAGCTCCCTGCTCCTCCAGCAGCTCACTCCTTCCCCGGAGAAGGGATGGCGGCGTACAGCAGAAGTGCTCTCGGCCCCAACAGGGAAGCTCCGAATGCATGGCTTGCTTGGACTCCTCCCTGCTGGGAGCCGCAGACTGCAGGGGGAAGGGCAAGAACGACCAGCCGGCTCAGGTGCACGGGGCAGCATTTGCTGGCTGGGCTGCTGGCTGCGCCGTCCGCTGCTCCTTCTCCGACGTTGGCTCGGCTGGTGGTGCAGCAGCAGGTGTGACGGGGGTCGGGTGACAGGCCCAACTGCAGGCAGCGCAGTGGTGGATGTTGGGTGGGGGTGCCGCACCGAGCCAGGGAACGGCAGCTCCCATGGGAAAGGAGCCTAGGCAAGCCATGCGTTCAGAGCTCACTGGCTGCTGGTCCGTCAAAGCCCCACCAGTTGCACCTGCTCAGCCTGCAGCTCCCAGTAGGGAGGACCCCAGGCAAGCCGCGTGTTCAGAGTTTCCCTGGCAGCACTCTTGGCCCCGCCATGTGCTGGCCGGGGAACGGCTGTCTTGCCACGGAATGGGCCGGTACCTAGTTGTCCTCCGGTAAGAGGAACGCTGGCCCTCTCGGAAAAAGTGGGGGGGGGGAATGTTCGGGGACACGCATGCGCAGTGAGGGGTGCATGTGCAGGGGAACATGGGGGGGTGTCCTGCGCACATGTGCAAATGGGGGCATGCATTGCATTATCGGTGCCGGCACGCAGGAGGGCGAAAGCGCTTCCGCACTCAGACTTTTGGCACGCAATGCCAAAAAGGTTCTCCATCACTGGCATATGCCATCTATAAACCATTTTATATTGATTTTCCTTGTATGCAATGGACATCGTTAGTTTATAAATTCTTTCCCATAATTGTTGCCATCTTTCCAAGTCAATTGAATATCCAAAATTTCTTCCCCAAGCTATCATTGTTTCTTTTACTTGTTCCTCCTCTAGTTCAATGCTAAGTAAGAAATTGTATTTTTTTTATTAAATTGTCATCTGTTCCTGTGAGTATCCTATCCAATTCAGTCTTTTCCATATAAAAACCATATAATTTAACATCTTTCTCATATCTTGTTTGTATCTGCATATACATATACCAGTCTGCCTCAATCCCCTGTTCTTCTAGTTCCTGTTTCCCTTTCAATTCCCCCTTATCCATTAATAAATCCTTATATCTAACAATATTTCCAAAATTAAAAACATTTGGGTGTATTAAAGCTTCCATAGTCGATAACCATGTTGGTATTTTCACATAGTACTTATCTCTTACTTTCTCCCATACCAAAAACAATGCATTTCTTACGTAATGTCTATGAAAATATGTATGTATCTTATTTCTACCATACCATAGAAAAGCATGCCATCCCAATTGTAGATCATAACCTTCCAGTGTTAGCAACCTTGTAATTCTTAGCTCCACCCATTCCTTTAACCATGTCAGTGTTGCTGCCTGATAATATAGTTCCCAATTTGGTAGACCAAATCCACCATGCAGTCTTGTATCTTGCAGCATTCTTATGCTTCAGATCTATTCCCTCTTCCTTCTATTTTCTTTACATATTTAGAGGTTATTTTTACTGGATTTAATGGAATTGGATTGTAAAATATTTTTTCCCTTGGATTAAGACCTGAAGAATCAGAAGAAACTTTTTTTAAAAAAATATTTTATTTCTTGCTTGTTTTTTCTTTTTTTCCCAAAGCCCAATTTCCCTTGGATTTTTGATTTTTATTTTGATAAGAGGAGTTTTTGAATTTTTGGAGGGTGGGAGTTGTTGGAAAATTTGGTTTTTCTTTTCCTTTTCCCCCCCCTCTTTCCCCCCCTTTTTTATTTTTTATTTTTACTCTATTCTATATTACCTAATTTAACTATTGGTTGAATTAGACATTTGGATTACAAATAAACCACAAGTGGATTATAAAGTATTTGAGAAAAGGTGAAATGAAAAAATTCCCACAGCCAGCACCAAGTCCCTCAGCAGCAGAAAAGCAGAAAAACCCAGAGATGATGGAATTACGAAATTGTATGCAATCGCTTCATGATGATATAAAACAGGAATTAAAATAAATGAAAGAAATGATGGGGGGAAATGAGGAGAGAATCCAGAAAGTAGAAGAAAAAGCAGAGATGACAGAGAAAAAGTTGAGGAACTGGAAGAGAAATTGGTTTCAACAGACAAATCACAAGAAAAAACAATTATCCTGTTGGAGATGGAGCGTTCTGAATTTTACTTAAGATTTCAAAACATAGAGGAAGAAAAAGGAGAAAATTTACCTGAAGTAATTGCAGAGATTTGGGCTGAGGCTTTGGAACAACCCAAGGAAAAGATATTAAATGAGATTGATGAAGCATTCAGAGTTTACACTAGATACGCAATAAGGAATAAACTCCCAAGAGAAGTGCATGTAAGATTTACAAAGAGGGCAATGAAAACAGAGATATTACAAGCAGCAAGAATCACAGCATTGAAATATAAAGACAAAGAACTTGTGGTTTTAAGACAAATAACCAGAAGAGTTAGAGATTTGAGGAGAGAGTATCAATTTCTAACGAAATTCTTAATTTATAAAGGAGTGAGTTTTAGATGGCTAATAACTGAAGGAATTATGGTGACATGGTAAGAACAACAATATCGATTGAACTTGCTTGAAAAAGCAAAACTATTTTACCAGCAATTTTGTGGACCTATGGAGGAAGATTTGGGAGCTGTAGGTGGGGTGAAAGAGAAAGAGGAAGAGAAGGATAAAGATGAAAAAACAAAAGAGGAAAGAGTGTTAAGAGAGGGAGCCAGAGCCAAAGACCCAATGGAACAAAGAGAGACAAAAGCGATGAAATGAAAAACTAGTAATAAGTAAAACATGGAAGAAGAAATTAAAGCAATTTCCTTAAATGTAAATGGACTGAATGCAGCAATAAAAAGAAATAGAACATTGAACAAATTAAATACTTTGAAGATGGACATTATATGTTTACAAGAAGTCCATATTAGAAAACAGCACTCAAAATTATTACAATATCCAAAATTAGGAGTTTTATTTACATCATTGACACATCAAAGTAAAAGAGGTGTGGTATTGTATATTAAAGAAAAATTAGAACCCAAGTTAATTTTTGAAGATGAGGAAGGTAGGATTTTGATGGTGGAAATAAAAATGAACTTTAAACTAATACTTTTGATAGCATTATATGCACCGAATGAAAAACAAGAAGAATTTTATTGGAGATTGCACAGGAAAATTATAGAATTGGACTATGAAAATATATGTATAATGGGAAATTTCAATGCGGTAATAGATGCAGGCTTGGACTATAAAACAATGAAAGTAAATAAAAAGCCTAGTAGTACACTGCTGAAATAGTTTTTTACAATGATAGAAGAATTAAGTATTCAAGATATTTGGAGACAAAAATACTTGAAAGAGAGACAATATACTTTTTATTCAAATAGACATTTATCATGGTCAAGGATAGATATGATATGGATGTCAACTGGACTTATAGACGCTGTGCAAGAAGTAAATATTGGTTCAAATATTTGGGCTGATCACAGCCCAATGACAATAATATGGAAAGGGCAAAAGAAAAAGACAAGGTGGACTTTGAATGCAACAATATTAAATGAAAAAGAGTTCCAGGACTTTGTAGAAAAAGAATTGGAAGTATTCTTTAAAATAAATAAGAAAGAGGATACATCACTTCAAAATTTATGGGATACAATGAAAGCATATAGTAGAGGCCTAGCAATAATGTACTTGGAAAAAAAGAACAAAAAGAAATGGCAGAAACAAGTAAGATTAGAAGAGGACTATAAGAAATTGGAAAAAGAATTTCAGAAAGATACTTTAAATAAAAAAACCAAGAAATTGATGGAATTGAAAAAACATGAAATAAATTTAAATGAACAAGAAGCATTAGCAAATAAATTGAGAGCAACCAAGCAATTTTTTTTTGAAAATGCAAACAAACCAGGAAGATGGCTAGCATATAAGTTAAGAAAAGAGAGGGAGAAGAAAATTATAAAATGCCTACAAGATGGAGAAGGGAAATTACAATATAGAAGTGAAGATAAAAAGAAAATAATTCAAGAATGCTATGAGCAACTTTACTCTCAAGAGAAGATTCCAGAGGAAGAGATATTAAGCTATTTGGAAAAATCAGATTTGACTAAAATATCAGAACAATATAAAGGAATGCTAGAAGAAAGAATAACGATAATGAAAGTAACAGAAGCGATAAAAAGACAAAAAAGCGGAAAAGCACCAGGACCAGATGGTCTACCACCAGAGATATACAAAACATTGCAAGAGGTGATTAGCAGGGGTGAAATGCTCCCGGTTCGGACTGGATCACCTGATCCGGTAGCGATGGCGGTGGATGGTTCGGAGAACTGGTAGCAAAAATCCCTGCGCCCCCCCCATGCCCAGCTGAGCCGCACGATCATCAGAGGCTTTTTTTTTTTTTTTACTTTTCAAAGCATTTTTTCTACAACAAAAAAATGCTTTTAAAAGTAAAAAAAAGCCTCTATGATCGCACGGCTCAGCTGGGATCGTCAGAGGCTTTTCTTTTTTCTTTTTTCTTAAATATTTTATTATAAATTAAAAACAGAAAACAGAAAGAAGACTATAACAGAACAAAATCACATACATACGACTGAGGTTGACTCCACCCCCATATATATACAGTTTCTAAGTAACATTACATATCATCATACTAAAACTTCGATCAGGTTTATCATATTGCTTCTTGCATTTGTTAGTCTTCTTATATCTAATATTACCTTAGAGGAGGCTTCCGGTATGACATCACAGCAATAGGGAGCAGGTAAGGAGATCTCCTGATACCCAGTCCCTTTTTTGGCGCTTGGCGGCTTAATTTGGCCGTTGCCACTCATGTTTAGATCGGCAAAAGAAGAGGGGATTGCAGGGCGATCGTGGGGTGGTGCGGATCCCTCAGGAAACCCTGAAACTCCCCCTGAGGTGCCGACGCTGAAAGAAGGCATCCAATATGGTGCCCCTAAGCTGTGGGTCTGCCGCTATCTGAAGTCTACTATCATCATACTATAACCAATAAGCAGCTGGTGGCTGATATTGAAGATCGGACTTTACTGCATTACTTCTATCTACATCGGAAAGGACATTTGATTACTAAGCTAGAGATCGGGAAGCGGCAGGGAGGAGGAGGCTGAAGACAACGCAGAAAACTAACCGATGATCGCCGAGGGCTGCTGGTTCAGACGAAGACAATCTGAAGGTGATTGTGGAATTGCTGTTGGATTTATTGGACTTTTTATTTGCTACCCGCCTGTTTGAATTGCTTTAGACTGAGTTGAGTCGAGTGGTGGAAGAGGAGTATGGTGACTCAGCTATATGATCTAAATCTCCATTAGAGTGATTGGGAGAAGAAAGGAAAGCGGAAGTTTATGGACTGAGCATTTCTAGTGATATTTAAGCCCTGAACACCATCTTGTGGCCGATACTGGAATCGCACATTGACTGGGGCTAATTTGACTCTTTCTCTTTCTCTCCCTCCCAATTCTTTTTTTTTTCCTTTTTCAAGCCTTAAAAATTGAAGTTGAATGAGTCTCATGGTTATCAGCTATAAATTATTTAAATTGGGGTGGGTTTTTTTGATAAATAGCCTAATTGATATCGTCAGAGGCTTTTCAAAGCATTTTTTTCTGCAACCTCTTCGGCCAAAGAGGTGGTAAAAAAAATGCTTTGAAAAGCCTCTGACGATCCCAGCTGAGTTTCCTGATCGGCAGAGGCTTTTCAAAGCATTTTTTTGCAACCTCTTCAGCTGAAGAGGTTGTAGAAAAAATGCTTTGAAAAGTTAAAAAAAAAGTTGCCCACGTCCACCCAGTCACATTCCCCCCCACCAAGCCATGCCCACAGAACCGGTAGTAACAAATTTTACATTTCACCCCTGGTGATTAGTAATGTAATGTTGGATTTATTCAATGATTTATTAATGAAGGCAAAAATGCCAGATTCATGGAAGGAGACATACTGTATGTAACACTTATACCTAAAGAAGATACGGATCTACAATTGATAAAAAACTATAGACTTATTTTGTTGTTAAATGCGGATTATAAGATTTTTGCATCAATAATGGCACACAGATTGAAAAAACCACTAAATGAATATATACATGCAGATCAAAACAGATTTTTACCAAAAAGACAAATTAAAGACAATATGAGGCTGATTTTGAACTCCTTGGAGTATTATGAGAATCATCCAGAAAAACAGATGGCATTGATGTTTCTGGATGCCCAAAAAGCCTTTGATAATGTGAGTTGGCAGTTCATGATAAAACATCTACAGAGAATGGATTTTGGGGAGAGATTCATAAATATTATAAAAACAATATATAATAGACAATTTGCTAAGATAATGATAAATGGGGATATGACAGAAAAGATCAGCATAATGAAAGGTACTAGACAAGGATGTCCTATTTCGCCATTGTTGTTTATCTTGACCTTAGAAGTTTTAAATAGAAATATTAGACGAGATGAAGAAATAAAAGGGATAAAAGTTAAAAAAGAAGAGTATAAATTGCAGGCCTTTGCAGATGATTTGGTATTTATTATAGAGGACCCACAAACAACAGGCCCTAAATTATTAGAACAAATAGAAAAATATGGGAGTTTCCGGCTTGAAAATAAATAAAGATAAAACAAAAATTTTGGTCAAAAATGTAACAGAAAAACAAAAAAGAGAGATAAAAGAAAATTTGGATATACAAGTAGTGAAAAAAGTTAAATATCTTGGAGTATATCTAACTTCAAGATGTGCAACAATAAAAGAAGATAACTACTACAAGTTAAAACAACAAGGTGAAAGAGATTTGGAAAAATGGAAGAATCTCCAATTAGCACTGATAAATATGAATATACAGTATTACCAAGACTATTATTTTTATTCCAGACTGTGCTGATAAAAATTGAAAAGACTTATTTTCAACACCTCAATAAGATAATAAGGAAATTTATATGGCAAGGAAAAAAAGCAAGAATAAGCATAAAACCAGAAATATTTTTGTTGGGGATCTTACCTGAAGCCTATAGTAAAGGGAATGCATACTTAATTATCCATGTATTAACTGCAGCTAGAATTGTATTTGCACAAAACTAGAAAAGTGAAGAGATCCCTACTGATGAGAATGTGATTAGGAAAATATTAGGATGTGCAGAAATGAATAGATTAATACTTGCAATTAAGGAGAAAGAACAAACTGAATATTATACAACATGGGAATTATTCTATCGATGGTTAGAGATGAAAAAGGGAAGTTAGAAATAAAAGAGATCAGTGAAATATAGAAACTATGTTAAAATAGAGATGTAAACAATACGATAACTTACTGATATGACTATTAGGATTGCTATGTTTAATATTATTATTATATTATTAGAAGACATGTTAAGAGGGAGAAATGAATAGGTTTGTTATATATAATATTACTATTGTAAGATTAGAAAATTAATATCAATATAATGTATACTGTTGTAAATTTTGATTGTTATCGCACCCAGATATTTGTAACCAGACAACACACTGTTTAATGGAAGATGGAATGTTTATATATATAAAAAATATTTTTTTAAAAAAAAGAGGAGGTGGAGTTGCATTATATATAAAAGATTACAATATTTCTACACAAAATGAAGGATGAAAACCTCCTAGAATCCGTATCGGTCAATATAAAGGGGGGGAAATGACATTGCTATAGGTGTATACTACAGGCCACTCAACCAAGCAGAAGAAATAGATGACGGTTTTGCTAATAGATTAACAAATGTATGTAGGAAACATACCACAGAAATAATGGGAGACTTTAACTACCCTGATATCAACTGGGAGACAAACACTGCAGCAAGTAGGAGACTGAACAGACTCATAACCAACTTAGCTGACAGCTTTGTCATCCAAAAGGTAGATGAGGGAACTAGAGAAAACTATATTGGACCTAATTCTTACTAATAGACAAGAAGTGATAGAGGCAGACTTCCAGCTGACGTCGCCACGATACCAGTCACAGAAAAATGGGGCTCTCTGTTTTTGTGCTGGCTTCTCCTTGTTTGTGGGCTCTGAAAGGAGCCAAAGCTGCCTTGGAGGGGTGGCAAAGCTAAGGAGGGGTTCTCTGTGAGGTCACAGGAGAGATCGCAACTCTCCTGTTGATCCCTGGGGCTATTTTCAAACCCCAAAAAGAATCTGGAAAAGGATTCACAATTATCTTTGACATAGCAGTCAAACCTGGCATTTTTTTAAAATTTGATTTATATGCCGCCCTTCTCTGGAGACTCAGGGCGGCTTACAATGTGTTAAGCAATAGCCTTCATACTTTTGTATATTTATACAAAGTCAGCTTATTGCCCCCACAATCTCGGTCCTCATTTTACCCACCTTAGAAAGGATGGAAGGCCGAGTCAACCTTGAGCCTGGTGGGATTTGAACTTGCAGTAATTGCAGGCAGCAGATGTAAGTGGATGCTAATCACTGCCTTAGTCTACTGAGCCACCAGAGCTCAAAGTTTTGAAACAACATCAAAATTAAAGGGAAGAATTAGAGCTGGAAAAAAAGGCAGAAAAATTGCTAAAAATACAGAAAATTGGACTTCTAAACTGGACAGGCATTTTACTGGATAGGCATTTAAATGCTGGAATTTTTATTTAAAAAAATAACATTATTTTTACATTGTGGAAAATTGGGAAAATGGACTAATATTGAAATTTAATTAAAGTCCGCCACCTGCTGACGAAAGGAAGAACACATTCCCCAAATCTTGTTTGTCTACTGGAGATTTAAATGTGACAATATGAAAGATATTACTGAATTGACCCCTGAAGATTACAACATAAGATTTGATTTATAAAGAGATCTAAGGAGGTGCTGGAAGATTTGAGGGGCTTTCCAGAGTAACAGGCAGATCAAACTTGGGATAAAAAGAAATAAGAATATTGAACTTTTTGAGGAGTGGTTGTAGGTTTGAACATACGGTTTTTGGAGTATTGGGCAAAAGAGGGATTCAATAAAACTTAACGAGATGCTTCATCAAGAAGAATGGAGTGGAATTTGGGAAGAGGTGACATTGGCAACTCAAAGTACAAAGGAGACACTGACAAAACACTGCCAGGAAATTATGAAACGAATTGAGAATATATATGAAAAGCTGGGAAACATAATACAAAAGACAGTGAGTGTTCAAGATGCCCAGGAAGAGGAGGAGCTAACTGAAAGAGGAGATGAAAAAATGGGACAGAGAAAACAAATGGAACAAGAGAAAAAAAAAGGAGATAAAAATTAAAACAATAGGGATTGATGACATAAACCAAGGGGAGAGTACTCTAAGGAAATTTTAAAAAGAACTGGGGAAACAGGAAGATTTTTATGGGAGAGAGATAGGGGAAAGAGTAGATATTTTGAAAACTAGACAGTGGAAAAGGGTAGAGAAGGGAGGAAAGCTTAAAATGAGTAGTCAAGATGTGGAAGCAGATAGAAATAAAGATCCAAGAGAAGAATATGGGAGATAAGCTAAGAAACGAATAATCAAGGTTTTAAGGTGGGTAAGAGATGATGGTTAGAAAAGGGAAGATGTTTAATATAGTAGTTGCATAACAAAAAAAAATAGAGGGGATAGGATTTAGAGAAAGGGGGATTAATAAAATACACATTTTTATATAATAAGTATCAACAAGAGGAGAATTCAAAACTTGAATGATGGCATTATTAAATGATAATTCAATATGAATGACTGTATGCTTGCCAAATGTAATAAACATGATCAATAATATTTTATTTGTATTAAAATGTATGATATGTAGAATATGGTGATTGATATGAAAATAACATATTGAAATATTGAATAATTACATAATGAAGGATTATAAATTGAATAAGGAAATAATGTAAGATTTTAATTTAACATAAACAATGGTATTATTAGAAATATATAAGTTTGTTAAATTATTATTATTATTATTATTATTATTATTATTATTATTATTATTTAAATTTTTATACCGCCCTTCTCCCGAAGGACTCAGGGCGGTGAACAGCCAGAATTAAAATACATACAATATGAAAATTAAAATAATTTAATAATTTAAAACATAATTAAATCAATTTGGCTTCCCCAATTTAAAAACCCCAGGTAGCTGCCCTGCAGATCTCAAGGAGGGGAGCTTGGGTGGCCCAGGCCGCGGTGGTAGCGGCGCTGCGCGTCGAGTGGGCCGTGATGCAGCCAGGAAGTGGCTTGTTCTTTCGTTCGTAAGCCAGGGTGATGCAGGCCTTGAGCCAGTGGGCAATGGTGGGAGAAGAAACCCTTGAGCCGAGAGAAGTGGGCTGAAAGGAAACAAATAATGATTCAGATTTACGGAAGGAAGCTGTCCTGGCAATGTACTTCCTGAGGGCTGTACGAACATCCAAGGAGTGCCAGCGTCATTCGCTGGAATGAACGGGTCTGGGGCAGAAGTCAGGTAACCCGACCTCTTGGACCCTGTGAAACCAGGTATTGATTTTTGGGAGAAAGGTGGGATCCATCCGCAAAATGACCCGGTCCGAATGAAAGATGCACAAGTCCTTGCGTACGGAGAGAGCCACTAGTTCGGACACACGGCGAGCGGAAGTGATCACGACCAAGAAGGCTACCTTGCAGGTCAGAAACTTCAGACTGACGGAGGACAGTGGTTCGAAAGGTGAGTCTGTTAGGACCTGCAGGACGAGACAAAGATCCCAGGAAGGATATCTGTGAACGGGGAGGAGGACGAAGGTTGGAAGCTCCTCGTAAAAAACAACAAATACAAGGATGTTGTGACAGCAATCCGTGATCTTTGCAGGTGAGAACTGTCGCCAGGGCCGCAACCTGTTGTCGTAGGGTATTGACTGCCAACCCAGCATTGAGACCCACTTGAAGGAAGTCCAGAACTTGTGGAATGGATGCTCTTGTGGGGTCAATCCCCGAAGAGATACACCAACGATGAAAGGAAGACCAAGTTGCATCGTAAATGCGAGTGGTGGACCTTCTGCGTGATGCGAGGAGGGTGGGTATTACCTTGGCTGAAAAGTGGTCCTGTCTCAGGATCTCCCTCTTAAGTGCCAGGCGGCTAACTGGAACCACTGGGGATCCAGATGGTACACTGCCCCCTGTCGAAGGGAGATCTGGTCCGGTGGGATCCTCCATGGGTGGGCGACTGATAGCTCCCTGAGGTCCGCAAACCAAGGATGCCGGGCCCAATATGGGGCGATCAGAATGACCTCTGCATTCTCCTCCAAGATCTTCTGCACGACCCTCGGTATCAAGGGTATTGGGGGAAAAGCGTAAAGTCGGCCCGGAGGCCACTTGCAGCGAAGGGCGTTGGTACCCTCAGCCCCCGGGGTCCAGTACCTGGAGAAGAAACGAGGTACCTGAGCATTGGCTGGACTGGCGAACAAATCAATTTGAGGCTGGCTGAACCGGAGCACAAGTTGATGGAAAAGAGCGGGATGTAGCTGCCACTCCGCTGGATCGATGGCAGTCCTGCTCAGCCAGTCCACTCGGATGTCGGAGGTACCTGCTATGTGTTCTGCTTGTAGAGAAAGTAGGTGCCTCTCCACCCAAAGACCCAGTTGTGCGGCTTCGCTCATGAGGATCCTGGAGTGTGTTCCGCCCTGTCGGTTCACATGGGCCTTTGTCGTAACATTGTCTGTCCAGAGAAGTACGTGGCGCCTGGACAGTTGACTCTGAAAGTGGCAGAGAGCCAAGTGGGCAGCCCGCAGCTCCAGCCAGTTGATGTCATTGAGGAGGTCCTCCGATGTCCAGCACCCCTGAGTAATCTGGGCGTTGAAGTGTGCACCCCAGCCGACGAGGCTGGCATCTGTGGTGAGAATGAGGTGTTGAGGTTCGTGAAAGAGGGACCCTTTTTCTAGAGCTGTGGACATCCACCAGTTGAAGGATTTGAGTACCTTCGGAGGGACCCTGATTCAGGTATTGGAGTTGCTGGTGCCCGCATTCTGGCTTGGAAGGAGGAGCCACTAAAGGGGTAGTGAGTGCAATCTCGCCCAGGGAATGATTGCCAAGCATGAAATCATTTGACTCAACAACTGAGAGAGTAGAAGGAGAGGTGCCTTGCGAAGCGACCTGACCTGTTGTACTGTGGCCCGGATGTTGTGTAGCCATTCCTGCGATAGGAAGACTAGACCTGTCACAGTGTTGAGGCGGGCTCCAAGATGGACCAAGTCGGTGGATGGGTTCAGCTGACTCTTCTCCCAATTTACGGTGAAACCGTGTTGTTGGAGTGCTGATATGGTCACCTGGAGATCGTTCTGTGCCTGTTGAAATGACGAAGACTGAATTAAAACGTCATCCAGGTAACATTGTAATCTGACTGGGGAAGCCCTTAAATGAGCCACCACAACATCGAGAAGTTTAGTAAAAATATGAGGGGCGGAAGAAAGTCCAAAGGACATGGCTCTGTATTGAAAATGAGCCCCCCCCCCATAGCAAAATCTGAGGAATCTCCTGTGGGATGGTCTGACTGGAACATGGAGGTAAGCCTCCCAGAGATCGATCGATGACAAATAATCTCTGTGTCTAATGCCGCCTAGGATGGAGTGCAGAGTGTGCATCTTAAAATGCCTGTACCGGATATGGACATTCAGGCGTTTCAAATCCAGGATGGCCCTGCTACCCCCCCGACTTCTTCTGCACCAAGAAAAGAATTGAATAAAAACCGGCACCCTGATGTTCTGGAGGAACAGGTTCAATGGCCCGAATGGCTAATAGGTGCTGAATTTCAGCTTCCATTAAAGCTCTCTTGGAAGGGTTAGTAGACACAGAACAATTGACAAAACGTCGTGGGGGTTCAGAAATGAAGTCCAAGGTGACCCCTAAAGAGGCCACCTGAATGGCCCATGCATCAGTGGTCGTGCTACGCCACATGTTGGAAAAATAGGCGAGACGACCTCCAATGGGTTCCTGAAGAGAGGGATCATTATTTCCTGCGATACGGGCGAAACCCAGAGCCTCGAAAGGGTCACCTGGACTGAGACTGACGCATGCGCTCTCTAAAGGGCTGTCTCTTGTGAGACATGTCGGTCGTGTGACTGAACTGTCTTGGAGGAGCTGGAATGGTAGTATGCTGGGAGAGGTCAGGCTGGCCATTGGAGCATCGATCATGCGGAGCTTTAGAAGATCGTCAAACTCCTGCTCCACCATGGGACTGTCATGTCCATTTGGGGTTGATATGGAACCAGGCTGGGTCCACTGACGTTGGACGGTATCCAAGAAGAGTTTCGGAGATGGCACAACCTCTTGCTCAGTTACAGCTTCAGTAAAAATAGAGTGTTGGAATCACAGGGATCCAAAGCATCCGTCGTGAGTGTTGGAGAAATGCCCATGTTGGCGGTGACTTTGGCCTTATGTAATAAGGTCTTGAAGAGCTCAAGCCTGAAAAGACCCGTGGAATGGGATTTGACTGAAGAGGAGTCCTCCTCGTCACCCGAGAGGCTGTAATCAAAGGCCTTCTCCTCGTTGAGGAGCGGTTGGTCACTGTGATGAGAATGTGAAAGAGAACAGGTGGCTGAAGGGGCATCGCTATCCAAGTGCGAAGACGCCCTGGAGGGTCGTTGTGCTGGAACTGGTGCAGATGAAGGGGCCAGAATACCCCTTTGGGTAAGGGCTGTGTCAATGCTTCTAGCAACTGTTTGAGCTATGAGATCGCACATTTCCTGAGGTATGGAAGAAGAATGGCCCTCTTCTGGGCGGAGCCCCGCCGCTGTAGGAGTGAAGGAGGCAGATGGTTGAGAGACACAAGGCTGCCTAGCAGTAGGTGAAGTGGAATCTGAACCTTGGGCAAAGACCTCTCTCACGATGGACTGGTCTTCTTGAGCCGCAGTAGAAATGTTTGGAGACCAGGAAGAGGTATCCTGGTGAGGTAGCGTGGCAGTGGCCTGTTCTGGAGTAGGAGTGGTCAGAACAGGCATAATGGTAGGTGGAGGGTGAATAATGGCTTCTGCCTGCTATTTAGCCTTATCGAATTGCTTGTTTAAAGCCGTATGCCTTCTCTTGGCATCTTTTTCTGCTGCAGCAGAAGAGGTAGAAGGCATGGCTTGAGGTGAAGTAGTTTTGGATTAATGTGTGCTTCTGGATTTGCCCTTGTGCTGTGAGGGCGATTTGGAGCTCCTTGTGGAACAACTGCGGTCGGCCATCTTGGTAATAATAATGACCTAGATCAATATAAGAGTATGCAGGGGTGTAGTTGTTGACCAAGGAACTCCTGGAATGAGCAGAGAGAAATGGAGTGAGCAGGTATAATTCCAATAAAGACAAACTGAGAAGTAAGTCCAATAGAGCCACTATGCTCAGAAAGCAGCAGAAAGAATCACTGTAATGCTGTCTCACTCGAAGCAAAAACAAAATGGCGCCTGCTGACAATGCAATCCTTAAGGCGGTAGAAAATGGCGGCCAATCAACAAGGAGCCGACAACACAGCTCCGCAATGATAGGGAAGGCCCAGCGGAATGGCGCGGAGCCAACAACACAGCTCCTGCAGTGCCTAAAGGTCCGTATGGCCAAATGGCATGGGGCAGACGACACCGCCCCTTTCGCGCCTAAACGAGCCCGCCGGGAGCCGAGGCTGACAACACAGCCCCTGGGATGATGGCTATTCGGGCGATGACAGGAAGAGCTGAGCCCCGGCAACACGGGGCTGTTCTCAATTCCCGAGGCGTGAGACTCCCACGCGCCCTCCGGTAACTCACAGTTAAATACACAGCGTGGTGAAAGTGATCCACCGGCAAAGTCGCTTCTCAGCTGATCGGCGGATCACCGAGCGGAATCTCCCAAACTGCTTCACTAATCGTCTGTAGCTACAGATCTTGCCAAGCAGAATCTGACGAATTTTAGAAATTCCCTACAAATTAGAGAGTCCAGTGAATGGAGCTAAAGGAAAAACAAGTCTCAAAGGCCGGACTGAGTAAGGAACTGGGGTAAACCGGAAGAGGAGGTATGTTTAATCAAATTCTTACTCAGTCTCTGGCCTATCGGATGAGGAATAACCCATTCAATGGACTCTCTAAGCAGTGCAAGGGAGAAGATGGTATTACTAAGTATATCTCAGCCCCTCTGGAGCCCCCAGTGCTTCACCGGGAGCAAACGAACATGCACACACGAAAAGGAGGATTTGTTCCAAAACCCGGTTTAATGGAGGCAACACAGCAGCATACAGTAGAGACTGAGCTGCTAAACAAAACAAAGTCAGAGATGCCCTAGCTCTCCACCTGTTTTATAGGGCGTGGATACAGTTAACTATCATTAAGCAGGCAATGATTTCTCACAGCTGTCACAATCAAAGCTGCTGCTTGTTCCGTTCATGCTCGTCGCAGGACGTCATTCCCCTCCACACTATTATCTCTTCAGCAGGTGATTTACGTTCCCATTCCACTCCCCCTCGTCATTATCTCTTCAGCAGCTGATTTACGTTCCCATTCCAACCCCCCTCTTCTTGCCTTCCGTCCATCACCCACTATTAGTGTACATGGTGTCCTAACGCAACACCCACCTCCACTGTGTTTGTTTTGTTGGTGGAATCCGTCCGTATTCTCCGGATCCCCTTCATGGTCTTCAATACCATCCATCAAGGTGATGTGTTGTCAAGGGGCTTTTGACACTCGACAGTATATTTAAATAATAGGGTGATTGGCATAAACACAATATATAGAATTATTGATTAAACAAATAATGAAAGATGATAATTCAATATGAATATGCGTATGTTTGTTAAATGTAACAAATAATATCTTAGTTGTATTATGTAGAATATGGTGATTGACATAAAAAAAAAGATATTGAAATATTGAATAACCAAATAATGAAGGATTACAAGTTGAATAAGCAATAATGGAAGATCTTAACATAATATAAATGTTTGTATTAATATTAGAATTACCGTATTTTTCGGAGTATAAGACGCACCTTTTTCCCCAAAAAAAGAGGGTGAAAATCTGGGTGCGTCTTATACTCTGAATGTAGCCCTGCCAAGCTTCTCAAATGGAGGTTTCAGAGGCTGAAAAAAGCATCAGAAATGAAGCTCCAGAAAAGAAGCCCCCAAACATGACAGCTGCAAGAATCATGTTCGCACAAATGTGGAAATTGGAATGTCACTGCGTTCTTGTATTTCCCAGCTGAGCTCTCATTTTTGGACTAATTGTTGTGGCTCCGACCCCCGAGCCCATCGCATCGGAGGAAGAAGGCTCCGAACATGAAGGAGAGGAGCCAGCCAGGCCTCCCTCCCCCGGCCCCTCCTCTCTGGCAATTCCTCAGCTGTCGGCCGAAGGAGAGGAGATTAACCAGGAGCCAGGTGTCGCCGATCGGTCGGATAGTGATGAGGGAGACAAGCTGTGGCTGGACCCATGTCAGCGTCGGTGTGCTAAAAGATCCCAGCAAATGAGGAGGCGTGCCAGGGATTAGCTGAGTCACTGGACCACACCCCACAGGCTATCTAAAGGAGTGGGGTGGCAGTTTGGATTCTGTGACGGACAAAGTTTCATTCTTGCTAGTTCCTTGGTGTCAAACCTCAGTCGGCTGAAAGGATTGGAATTTGGACTGTGTTTTCCCAGCTGGTGTGTATGTGTTTGTTATCTGGTGAAGGAACACGCCCCCTTGTTTAGTAAAGAACTTGGCAGCTGGTTCCCATAGGGCTGCCAAGCCTTGATAACGAAACCTCCGTGTGTGCCAGTCATTTAACCCTCGTCTGTCTGTGTGGGTTTGTGCATGTGGAGGATGGGGACAGAACACTAATAGACTTACTGTAGTTTTGCCAAGTTTTGTTATCAGTATTAAGTGCACATGCCTACATATTCACATTCCTTTTCTAGCCTTCTTACTTCTTTGTTCTCTCTGCCAAGAGGTCCGGCAGGAACGCTGCCAAAGATGTAGTCAATTAGCTAATAAGAGTTATCTTTATTTTTACCTTTACAATAAAATGAGTTTTCTTAGAAATACTTCTTCGGGTTTTATTTTCTTAATGTATACTTTCGAGGAGAAGCCACGGTCCAAACCTCTAAACCGGGGTGTGATTATTCCAGAGCCAGGATGGGATCAATCAACTCCCTGACACCTGGTAGCAGTCAGACGGTTCAAAAGTTATGGCTTTTTCCTTGTTTGTTGCTTCTGATAAGACCTCTAGGCTAGTTAGTTAGAATGATTAATTTTGCGACTGCGGAACGCTAATTTTAGTTATCTACTAACATGCAGAAGTAGAAGAAAAAGAAAAAAAGACCACGCTTCATAAATGATGTGATTGATCTTTCCAAAGAAGAGGAGACAGAAAGAAGGTTTTCAAACTTCCAGCCACTTGCTGAAACTGAAAAAATGCTTTCGGAAAGGCATCAAGGGAGAGATAACAGTACAGCCGCTTTTGAAGATAATGAACTACGACTGAGGTCAGTAGCTTTTTTTTCTCAATATGCGTGCCCCCAAACTGTCCTCCCAGAGCCCTCAGATTTTGAAACATTTGGTGCAAGGCCAAAGTTTTCACAAACCGCGGAGCATTTTTCCTCCCACACACAGAGAGAAAAGATTTGTTATTCTCCTCAAAGCCCCGAGCTTACTCAGCGTGAGAAAGCTATCAAATTCTATCGGGAGCATATCAAATATCATGAAAATCAACTATCCCAATTTAAGATGGATTTGCTTATGCTTGAGCAAGATAAGAGAGAGCCTCGTGACTTAAAAATCTCTAAAAGCGCCATTTTGGCTTCTTCTTCAGAGCCAAAGACACACCCCCTGGTGGATTCTGTGTCAGGCCAATTAAAACAGAGAGCAATGCACACGTCACATGAAATCCTCCCTGATCAAATTACAAGTGCCACACAAGCAGACCTGCCCGAAACTATAGGTGCAGCACCATCTGCTGGCCAAAGTAATTTACAAGAAGAAGCTGAAAGGCAACACAGTTTACATGAACATTTTGAATTGTTGCAGCAGACGTTAGCAAACGTGTCCTTGGCTCATTCAAATATTCAGGCTGAAATGCCACAAGTGTTTCCACAGACCCGATCTTCTACACCCCCTGGTGGTGTTGGTGTCTCTATAGATGGAACACAACAACGCTTAATGTGGCAAAGGCAAGCTCAAGCACAAATGGCAGCTGGAATGCAGCAGATTCCAATGCAACAGCCACAAATGCCTGCATATGTGCCCCCAGCCATGGCACAACCAAGACCAGCTCCTGGTCCACCTCCAATGGCACAGCCAGCATATCAAATGCATGTTCCTCACCAGGCATTCTCTGTTGCCCCACTAACTGGTGAGTCCAAACTAAAAATGTCAGGACAGAATTATAAGGCCTGGATCAGTGAGATTACACTATTGCTTCTCAGAGAAGGCACTCACTGCATGATTTTTAATCCTCCTGCACAGCCATGGACTCCTGCAATAAGAGACTTAGAGATTAGAGCTCGCACAACATTATTGATGTCCATGGACACTGAACTGCAGGTCACTTTTCCACCTGATGCAACAGCCCAACAAATTTGGGCCCAATTGGAAAATTGCTACAGGCCTGTTTCAATTGAATCTTCGTGTTTGCTCATGTCTGAGCTCCATGGTTTTAAGAAAAAAAATACAATTTTCTCCGCAATTTTTCTTATTGGGTATAGTTAAAGATTTTACATTGGGTGAAACAAAACTGATTTTGTATATGGTGACAGCAGCTAGGTTGTTGATTGCCCAATATTGGAAGAGTGATACCTTACTGACTGTGGACCAATGGATTCAGAAGATGGCTGGATTTGCAGAAATGGCGAAGATTTCAGCCTTTTTAAAAGACCAGACGCATGAGAAATATATACAGGAATGGAATAAATGGATTGAGTATATACAGAATAAGTATCAGACTAGAAAATATTATGTAGCTTTCAGCTGAGAAGGATTGATGTTTATGCTAGTAAATATAGAAAAATATAGCAAAAAGATATGGAAGGATGAATAACGTATATATTGTTTGGGAATACTAGTATTGCATATAATGGAAGTCAAAGGGGGGGAGGGAAAAGGGTGGAGGGGGAGGGATAGGGTGGGATTGGGAGGGAATCATATATTTTTTCTATATGCATGTATTCTATATATGTATTTTAAAATGTTGGGTAAGGGTGGGGGGGGAAAAGGGGAAAAATTTGTATTTGTAAAACTTTTTCAATAAAAAAAAAGAATTGAGAGAAAGAGGTCATAATATTGATGATATTCAAATGATCAGCATTATCATTAACTCATTGAGCTATGAATGGAAAGATGCTGTTACAAAAATTAACCAAGTCCCTATTGCTCAACGCACAGTGGACAATGTATGTAGACTTTTAATTGAACAAGAGGCATTCATGCTAGCCACGCCACATTTGAGAAGACCACCCGCATCAAGAGCTCCAGCGAGGCGTCCCTTCCAAGGAAGGGCCTACGTTCCAAGGATGCCAAGATGCAACATCTGCAATCATGTGGGACATGCTACCCCAGATTGTCCCCAACGAGCTCCAGCTCCCGTCTCATACCAGCCCAGAGGAACAGACTCCAGAGGCAGAGGCAGAGGCAGAGGTGGAAGACAAGGTCGTCGTGGTCCAAGGCGTGATCCACAAGCTCCACTTGCCACACTGGCAATAACCAATGATCCACAACCTCATCCAGAGTACGACAGACGACTTTTGTGGACTTTGGACAGTGGTGCAGCATTGCATGTTACCTACAGAAAGGAACTTTTCACAGAGATGCACGAGCCTGAACCTGAGCTACGAGAACTTTATTCTTTTTCCAATCATCCTTGTAAGGTCGTAGGAAAAGGAACTGTTTATGTTGAAGAGCTCGATACATTCATCCCTGATGTTTATTACATACCAACAGCAAATAGCAATTTGCTTAGTCAAGCACACTTATCTAGAGTTTTAAAGTTCCAAGTTCACCACCTTGAAAAAGCAAGTTACATAGTTAAAAATGGAGATATTGTTGCTGAAACCATGTTGATTGGTGGTGTTTATTACTTAAAGCCAAAGCCTAAATCGCAAGCACAGGCAAGTATACAAACTCCAAAGAAGGAGAGCGCAGGCCCAGAGAGAGATATTCCAGAGAGAGATCCTGTTGCTACTCCAAAGGCTCCTAAAGCCAACAAAAAGAAAATTAGGAAACAGGTTGCTCAGAGCAAGCCTGAGGTTCCTCATAAAACTGTCAATGTTGAAAATTCACTAACTGATAAACCTTTGCATTACAGGTGTATCCACAAGTGGCATAGAAGATTGGGGCATGCCAGTTTCCGTGTTCTTAGCAAAATGCCGGAATTCGCAAAAGGTTTCGATCTAAAGGGGTGTAAGGTGTTTTTGGATTGTGCTGTCTGCAAGAAGGCCAAATCCAAAGCAGCAGCCATTCCCAAACATGCTACACACCTGTCAACACGCATTTTTGATTTGGTACACACTGACATAGTTGGTCCATTTCCGCCAACCCTTGGTGGAAGAAAATATTTCCTAACAATTGTTGATAATTACTCTAGATATGGATATGTATATCCCATGAAAGAAAAATCTGAGACCTTTCAGATCTTTAAAGACTTTGCAGCCCTCGTTTCTACCCAACACCAAGTTCTCATCGCCAGAATCCAGAGTGATCGTGGTGCCGAATTCATGTCTCAGCGTTTCCAGGATTGGATGCGTAAGAATGGAATTATTCATCAAACTCATAACGGGGTCGTAGAACGATGACAAGGGGTCCTGCAAACCATGATGCGTTGTCTCCTAGAAGATGCCAACCTTAGTATGCCATACTGGGGTGAAGCTATCAAATATGCAAATTATATTGTCAACCATACTTGGAGCAGTGTAATAAATCTGACTCCTTTCTTCATGATGTATGGTTACAAGCCCGATCTCAAAAACCTCCATATTTTTGGTTCATACGCTATGGTGAACATTCCCTTAGCTCAAAGAAGGAAAGGAGGTCCAGCAGCAAAGAGGATGAGATTTATGGGTATTGATGATAACTCAAAGTGGAGCAAATTTATTGACTCCAAACATGTAATAGTGATTTCCCAATCTGCTAATTTTGAGGAAGATGCTGACTGGTCTAGGATTCATTCCAATGATCCTGGAGTTTATTTTCCTAGAGATGATGTTGCTGATGCCACACAGCCTGATGACCAAGATTCACAGGCAAATGTTCCATCCACTAATTCTTCTCAACCTGATGTTCCATCTTCGCAAGCCGTGGATGCTGATGCTAGCGACGACGGTGAAGACGAGGATGAAATGGAAGAAGAATGGACGGCTGTTCCGAGGCGTTCCAAGAGAGCCACAAAGGGGATCCCTCCACAAAGATATTCATGGCAACTGACAAAAACACCCTTGCCTTTGATTTGTAATGTTACACTTCCTCCTGATCAGTTCACACAAGCATCTTCCTGATTCAGAGCAAGAGAAGTAGTATGAGGCAATGCAGGCTGAAATGGACAGTCTAAAGAAACTTAAGGTGTTTATGCCTGCAAAACCTCCAGCAAACAAAAAAGTCATTGGCACTCGATGGGTCTACAGAATCAAAAAGAAGCCAAATGGTGAGTCATTGTACAAGGCCAGACTTGTAGCTCAGGGTTTCGCTCAACGTTATCCTGAAGACTACACAAATACCTACTCACCAACAGTCTGGACCGAAAGTGTAAAAATTGCTTTAGCCACCACAACTATCCTTGGTTTAGAAGCTTTCCAGTTCGATGTTGACACGGCTTATCTACATGCTGACCTAGATGAGGAGATCTACGTAAAAGGTCCTCCAGGGTTCCGACAGCAAGAAGGGGATACCTGGTTTCTACACAAAAGTCTTTATGGTCTGAAACAGTCTGGTTTAATGTGGTACTTATGTCTTACTGACAAACTAAATTCAATGGGCTTTATTAAGTCCGAAACTGATGAGTGCATGTTCACAAAAAGATCTAACAATGCATATGAGATAGTTCTTGTTTATGTTGATGATATTGTTTATATTGGTCGAAATAAGCAGATGACTGAGAATTTTGCTAAAGCTTTGCAGAGATATTTCACATTGAAATCTTTAGGTCATGTTAGCACTTATTTAGGTGTTCAGATTGACAAAACACAGAAGGGGTTTAGTCTTTCACAAGAGGATAAAATTGAGCAAATTTTGCATCATTGCAACATGAAAGATGCTAGTACAGCACGTATACTCATGCAAACAGATTTTCACAACTTGACACATGAACCAAGTCTTGAATTCAAGGATCAAATACTTTATTGTTCAGTTATTGGGTCACTGTTGTATATTAGTAGTTGGACCAGACCCGACATTGCACTTAGTGTTAATCTCTTGTCACGACATGTAGGTAAGGCAAAACAGTTTCATTGGACATGCGTTAAGAAATTATTGAGATACCTAAGGCACACAAAACACATGAAGTTATTGTTAGAACCAACACATACTGATTATGCAGAGTTATGTTGTTATGCAGATTCTGATTGGGCGAGTGATAAGAAATCATGCAAAAGTACTTCAGGTTATACGATGTTCTTGAATGGATGTCCTGTTTATTGGCAAGTGTGTAAACAGAATTTTGTTTCTTGTTCATCTACTGAAGTTGAATATGCTTGTGTTTCAGATGCATGTAATTCTCTAACTTGGTTTGATGCTTTGGTCACAGATATCTGGACATGTCCGATCCGACCAATCACCATGATGGAAGACAATGAATCGGTGGTTTATATTTCTGAATCACATTTCACAGGTTCTAGGTCCAGACACATTGACATCCGTTATCAAAACATAAAACAATTGGTGAAACAAGGTTTTGTTAAAATGCAATATGTATCTACACATGATCAGATTGCAGACATCCTCAACAAACCACTCCCAGCAGCTCAACACGAGTGTCTGCGTATGAAGATGTGCCTTATTTGATGATGTACCTGATGTTCGCTCAACTGGCAAAGAAGGGGATTGTCACTGCGTTCTTGTATTTCCCAGCTGAGCTCTCATTTTTGGACTAATAGACTTACTGTAGTTTTGCCAAATTTTGTTATCAGTATTAAGTGCACATGCCTACATATTTTCTCACATTCCTTTTCTAGCCTTCTTACTCCTTTGTTCTCTCTGCCAAAAGGTCCGGCAGGAACGCTGCCAAAGATGTAGTCAATTAGCTAATAAGAGTTATCTTTATTTTTACCTTTACAATAAAATGAGTTTTCTTAGAAATACTTCTTCGGGTTTTATTTTCTTAATGTATACTTTCAAGGAGAAGCCACGGTCCAAACCTCTAAACCGGGGTGTGATTATCCCAGAGCCAGGATGGGATCAATCAACTCCCTGACATGGAAGATACGCCATTAGAGGATAAAATAATACAAAAAGTAATGGAATGTGCCGAGATGGACAGGCTTACCAAAGAAATACAGGATAAGGAAGACACAGAGTACTATCTAGTTTGGCAACGATGGTACGATTGGTTAGAGAAAAGGAAAATGAAACAAGAAACAATCAAATAGGACAGGAAGGGAATACCAACAAAGGAAACCAAAATTAAGAAATAATCTTAAAATATCGTTATATAATGAAGGATGTAGATATATATATATATAAAAATATAAAATACCAAAGTAACTCTCTTTTTTCTTAAGACTCAAGTTGTAAGACTTGATTTTAATGTATAGTTTGTTTATGTTGTGTATTGTATGTATGTATGTTTTTGTTTATCTTTAATAAAAATTATATATATATATAAAAAGAAGCCCCCAAACAGAGCTTCAGAAAAGAAGCCCCCAAACAGAACTTCAGAGGCTTTTTTTCTGAAGCTCTGTTTCAGAGGCTTTCAGAGGCAGGAAAAAAGTTTTTTCTGAAACAGAGTTTCAGAAGTTGCAGAGGCAGAAAAAAAAGCAAAAAAAAAGCAAGGCACAGAGCTCACAACCAAGGAACCTGTTGCTAAAATTCACCTCTGGGAACAGCTGATTGGGGGTATTCCTGGAGGCCGATCCACCTGCCAATCAGCTTTTTTATTATCTTCCTCCCCAAAAACTAAGGTGCATCTTATCCACCGGTGCATTTTATATTCCGAAAAATACAGTATATGATAATATTTTATTCATATTAAAAGGTATGATATTTAAAACAGGGTGATTGGTATAAAAATAACATATTGAAATATTGAATAACTAAACAATGAAAGATTATAATTCAATATAAAGATGTGTATTATCAGAATTACATAAGCATGTTAAACGAAACAAATATGATTAATGCTAACTTATTTGTATTGAAGTATATGATGCTCAGGTGCCACACTGTTCATGCACTGGTATGTTTGTAAAAAATAAAAAACTTTCTAAAAAAGTGATAGAGGCAGGTGGGGACCTGGCCGAAAGTCCTCACCAAATGGCTGGTCACCAGGGACCTATACAGAGGAGAGGAGGACTCCAAGTGCTGGGGTGCATTCCAAGAGCCAGTGAGAGACTGCCTGGTGACTTTGATGAGGGAGTTGGTGACCACAGTCCTCCAGTGGAGAGTGAAGGAGCCACTGGACCTGGATGACTCAGGAGACTGGAGATACCAGATGGCGGTCTGCAGCCAAACCTTGGAGGGGTTGCCAGATAGGTTCAACTGGCTAAGCCTAGGTAGCCCGGGGCAGTCACACCGGCCTGAGTGTATGAGGATGCTCCTGAGCCAGCTGACCTTGATGTTTCCTTCCCGATGGGACCAGGCTTTCAGCACAGCAGCAGCAGCTCAAGCAGCCAGCCCTCCGCTGCCTCCATCAGTGCAATCAAGCCCTAAACCATGATGAAGCCCACTGAGGCACCAGAGGCCAGACGGCCCACCTGGACAGCCCTAAAGCCAGCTGGGGTGGCAGGTGCTCCCCAGTTGGGCTTAACTACCCTGGACATTGATGGGTCCAAGCTCAATGGACCCCTGCTCTGATGCCACCATAGCCCCCTGCACCAGCTCCTCCACCCTTCCGTCCTGCCGCTTCACTGCCAATTAAAGCCACCTTTGACAGGGACCCGGACAAACTCGCTGTTGTGGCCCGTCAGTGGCCTGTGCAGTTAGTAGCTGATTCTGACAGCGAGGAGGCTGGTGTGGTGCTGTGCCAGCAGCCTGTGCAGCTGGCGCTCGAGTCAGACAATGACGAGGCTGGAGAAGATGTGGTGCCAGAGGTGGGGATTCAGCCAGGGCCTTCCGACCCTCCAGAAGCTCCCATAAGTGAAGAGGAAGAAGAGGAGGAGCCTCTTCTCGATGCACAAGCATGCAGAGCTGTTAAAAGGCAGGAGTGGCTCCTCAGGAGGAGGTCTCCTCAAGAGTAAGGCTTGGGGCTAATTGGCCACTCCCTTAGCCTATTTAAGGAAGGACGACGACTGATGCAATTTGCAGGAAACAACTTCGTTCATATTCCTTTGCGTCTTGATTCCAGAAACGTTTGATTTGGCTCTTGTTTATCTCATCAGTTTTCCTGCAAATTACTCCTGGGCATTCTGCCAACCACAGTAAGATTGCGGTTATCTGAAATACTGTGCCTCAGAATTGAGTTATTATTCTTGTCAGCTGTTAATGAAGTTAAATTAACAGCCCTTGTTCAGAAAAGACTGATTTAAACTGTATTTGTGTTCGAACAACTACTAAGAAAGCTCATTAGTAGTTCTTAATTAGTAAACTAAGGTTTGTACGGACTTTGTGTGTGCTGCATTCTTTGGGGTCCGTAGCTGGGGCAGAATACTCGCATTCTTCCTAAACCAAGTGTGGGCTCACATCGACGACTACAGTCATGACTACCCCACCGACCAGGCAATGATTCGCGCAATCACAGCAAACCTGGAAGGAGAAGCGGCTGAATGGGTGACCAACTGCATGACAAAGATGCACCAGAGTTAGGAAACATAAATGCCTTCCTGCAGGAGCTGAGGGTTAGATTTGAAGATGAATCCCAAACCTTGGAAGTTGAAGCAGAGATCAAAGACATCAAGCAGAAGGATCACCCAGCCAAGGAATATGTCAGGGAGTTCAGGAGGATTGCAGGCAAACTGCAGCACTGGTCAGAGAGACTCCTGGTCTACTTCTTCAAAGAGTGCCTGGACAAGGAGCTAGTGCATGCGCCGAGGGGTCCCTGATCACCTCCATGAGTAGTACCAGATGGCAGTGGCCATAGACCTTGAACTTCACCAGTACAAGAAATGCGGGTCAACCGAGAAGAAGCCAAAAAGCCAACCTGAGCGATGCCAACTCAGGCGATGATTCAGTCCCTGCCAAGCAGAAGAGCAGCCAAGAGGGGCCTCAGTGCAACCCATCAAATGCTTCTGATGCGGCCAACAAGACCACCGAGTGGCTGAATGCCTGGCTCCAGCCCCCCAGCCAAAGGCAAAGACCTCAGAGCCAGCTAAGCCAAAGAAGCCACCACAGAAGACAATGGAAAGGGGAAAATTCACCTGCCAAGCCATTGAAGTCTCCCCTCCCCTAAGTGGGGAAGAGGGAACTCCAGCCCAAGGGTCTCAACTGCCGGTGGTCTATGACAGTGACAATGAAGGCAAGGACGACCCGATGGTAAGTGAAACCATCCATCCATTCGCCATCCACTCGAAGCTAGTGGTGCCAAAGACAGGGGCATAGGGGGAGGTGGAAGCGAACATAGACACGGGCTGCACCCACTGCCTGATCAGCTTAACTACGGTCCTCAAGACTAGGGATCAGGACAAAGACAATGGGCCGCCTATAAGGTCCAGGTTGATGGTTCATTAATCAGGGGAGCCCAGGCCACACTCCTCACCAAGCCTGTAAGGCTAGAAATGGGCAGGCACTGGGAACTCATCTGCTTTGTAGTGGCACCAAAAATGACCGAAGCAATGATCCTAAGCCTGGTTTGGCTGGATAAGTGGGGCCCCACCATCTGGTGGGAAGGGGGTGACCAAAAGCTGAAGCTTGGAATAGGCCCTCTCCCCCCTCCCAGCAATGCTGTAAGGGGAGCTGTCCAACAGCTGAGCAGCACTAAGTGAAATGAGAGATCTGCAGCCCCCTCAGAGCTGCTCCCCGGCACCCCCCAGATCCCCAAAGAATACTGTGACCTAGCTGGAGTATTCAGCGAAGAAGAGTGCAACACGCTATCCCCCCACTGCCCTACAGACTGTGCCATAGACTTCATACTGGGAGCGAAATTACCCAAGCCAAAAATGTACTCCATGATCCCCAAAGAGATGAGAAAGCTAAGAAATTACATCGACACAAACCTAGCCTGGGGTTTCATACAACCAGCTAAATCCAGAGTGGCAGCCCCAGTCCTCTTTAAAGAGAAAATGGGTCAATGAGACTATGTGTGGGTTTTAGGGGAATAAATGCCATTTGCATGGAAAATATGTACCCACTCCCCCTCATGAAAGACTTGTTGGCCCACATAACAAAGGGAAAAGTATTCACAAAGCTGGATCTGCGAGAAGCGTACTACTGGGTATGAATTAGAGAGGGGGGCAAATGGAAAACTGCCTTTAACTGCCCCTTAGGAAGCTTCCAATTCAAAGTGATGCCCTTCGGCCTGCAAGGAGCCCCTGCCATATTCATGCAGCTAATCAATGAGGTGCTGCATGAACACCTGTATAAAGGGGTTCTCATATACTTAGACAACATTCTCATTTTCACTGAGACCAGCGGGCATTCGAGATGCTCAAAAGACTGTTCACCAAATAGCTGATCCTCAAACACCCCAACCCAGAACAGCCCTTCATAGTCCAGGCTGATGCCAGTGATGTGGCCATTGCAGCAGTCCTTCTCCAGAGAAACACAGAAGGCAATCTGAGACCCTATTCATACTCCTCCAAGAAATTGACAGAAGTCGAGAGACGATGGGCAATGTGGGAGAAGGAAGACTATGTGGTCCGATGGGCCCTATTAACCTGGCAACACTTCCTTGAAGGCAGCCAGGTGCCTTTCAAGGTATGGACAGATCACAAAAACCTAGAGGCGCTCAAGACCCCATATAAACTCTCCCCAAAACAAGTCCAGTGGGGGCAGTATTTCAAACAGTTCAATTTCATGCTAAAATACATCCCTGGGGGGGAAAACCTCCCTAGCAGATGCTTTGTCACGAAAACCACAATATAACAGTAAACATGAAGAGGTGGTCCATGCTATATTTCCCCCCTCTCAACCTGCCGCACTAGCCACAACTAGGGGACAGGCAAAATGACAAAGAACTGGAGATGAAGGGGGGGATGACCCAAAGGCTGAAAGATGAACTGCCAGCTGATCCTTGGTACAAAGACAACAAAGGAGTGCTGGCCCTCAAAGATGGACTGGCCTGGAAAGGTTCTAAACTGTACGTGCCCAATAGCCTGTGGTTTCAAGTACTCCAGAGGAGTCACGATTCCAAACAAACAGGGCACTGTGGCAGGAGGCAGTTTTGTTGGCCAAAAATGAAGAAGGACATTGAAGACTATGTCAAGAGCTGTGGCACTTGTGCAGCCATGAAGAAGAGACTGGGAAAGCCCCCAGGACTGCTCCAACAAGTGGCAGATCCATCCCGGCCCTGGGAAGAGATTGCCATGGACTTCATTGTAGAGCTCCCTGACAGCAGGGGAAATATGGTCATTTGGACCATAATAGACCAAAGCAAGCCTGTTTCATAGCTTGCCCAGGTCTCCTGTTAGCAAATAAGCTGGTTAAGCTATTTGTAAAACACATCTATAGGTTACAAGGAGTCCCTCGTAGGATCATCTCTAATAGAGGGGTCCAATTCACTGCTAAGTTCTGGAGAGAGTTCATAAAGTCCTTTGGGTCCTTGCAGGGGCTTAGCTCTGCGTTTCATCCAGGCACCAATGGGTCTGTAGAACGAGCAAATGCAATGGTGGAGCAATACTTGAGATGCTATGTCAACTATCAGCAAACGAACTGGGCAGAGCTGCTGCCATTTGCTGAACAGTGCGGTGCACAGTAGCACTGGGTTAATCCCTTTCCAAGTCACCAGTGGCATGGAATTCATCCCCATGCCTGAACTCCCCAGGAAGCCCCCCTCATTGACCGAGTGGATGGAGTCCCTGAAAAAAGTATGGGAGAACACCAAGTGAGCCCTTCAAGAAGTGGCAAAAGCCCATAAAATGCAAGCCGACAAACATCGAGTTCCCCAAAAGCCATTCCAAGTAGGAAGCAAGGTTTACCTCTCAACAAAGTACCTAAAGCTAAAGCTCCCCTGTAAGAAGCTAGGACCAAAGTTTATAGGGCCTTTCCCTGTAGTGAAAGTGATCAATCCTGTTACAGTACAGCTTAGACTCCCCTACCTGTTAGGGAAAATGCATCCAGTTTTTCACAGCAGCTTGTTAAAGCTGGTGCTAGGCTCCCAACTCGAGCATGTAGATCGGGCAGCCCCAAAACCAATTGTAGTACAAGGAGAAACATATTATGAAGTCAAGAGAATTCTAGATTCTAGATTGCACAAGGGGAGGTTGCAGTACTTAGAACAGTGGAAGGGGTACCCACTCTCAGAAGCTACATAGGTCAAGAGCTGGGATGTGGGGGTGGATAGGTTAGACCAGGGGTCTGCAACCTTAAACACTCAAAGAGCCATTTGGACCTGTTTTCCACAGAAAACACCAGGAGCCACAAAACCTGGGTGGGCGTGGCCAACTCAACATCACTCACTCCCACCCAGTCACATGACACCCCCCCAGCCATGCCTACGCAGCTGGTCATTAGGACAGAAAACCGGTTGTTAAATTATTTGCAATGCCCAGCCCCACCTAACCCCTCCCCTCCCAGCCACCTCTTGTCACACCCAGCCTCGCCTCCCAGCCACTTGCCTCAAAGGCCTCAATGTATTTATAGTTCTGTAAAAATGTTGTTCACCTTTTTCTCTCTCTATGTCTCTCTCTCCCTCTCTCTCTTTCTCTCTATGTGTCTCTTGTTTCTCTCTCTCTCTCTCTCCCCATCTCTCTCTCTTTCTCTCTCTGTCTGTTTCTCTCTTTCCCTCCCTCTCTTTCTCTGTCTGTTTCTCTCTCCCTCCTTCTCTTGCTTTCTCTTTCTCTCTTTCCCTCCCTCACTCTCCACCCCCTTTCTCTCTCTCGGTCTCTGTCTTTCTCTGTGTGTGTCTCTGTATCTCTACCTCTTGTGTCTCTCTCTCTCTTTCCCTCCCCTTCTTTCTCTTTCCCACCCCCTCTCTCTCTTTCCCTCCCCCCCCCCCCCCCCTTCTCTCTTTCTCTCTGTCTCTGTCTCTCTGTCTCTCTCTGTCTCTCTCTCTGAGTTGATGAGCAAATTGGCAAAACTACTTTCAGGACTTTCAGGGACACATTTCACCCTTAAAATACACATCTCTCTCTCTCCCCCCCTCCCCCCTAGGGGCGGGGAAAGAAACCCCTGAATTGGTGCTGGGGACCTGATGTCCAGAGGCCGACGAGCCAGGGATAGCATGCCAATGATCAGATGGTCAGCGGAGAGCTGAAGACCAGCTGGCCAGCGGGGCATCACAACACCTGCAGCTCTGCAAGAAAAGCAACTGACATCCAGAAGGCAACAGTGAGCTGATGCTGCTGCAGGGTCGCATTGTGGCTCCGCGTCATAATGGGCTTCAAGAGAAAGGGACCCCGTCTCCCCCATTGCTAAATTTCACTGTGCTGCGCAAGGCGTTGTGAGAGTAGTGAGCAGGCCATGGAGGCAGCAACAGCAAATGTACCGTGACGAAGGTGGAATGCTGTTTCATGAAAAGGCAAGTGCAGGGGCGCTTCGCTCCCGCACTAAGGCTCCAGCCATTGCCATCGCTGCAACAGGGCGATGGCTTTTTCATCCCTCTGCTGCGACAGGGAGCGCAGCAGAGGGATGAAAGAGCCGCATGCAGCTCCAGAGCTGGGGGTTGCTGACACCCGGGTTAGTCAAACAATTTCATGATAAATACCCCCAGAGGCCAAGGGGACCTTTGGTGGGAGGAAGAGGTGCTTAGACTGAATCCTGATTAATCTCTAGATAGTTTTCTTTTTTCTCTTGCAGGAAGTCCTCTTCAGTTAAGGAGGGTTGCCTGTCAACTCTGAAACAGGCCTGACTGAGGCCATCTTTAAGGCTTCAGTGTTGCCACAGTGGAGATGAGGGATAGGGAGGGGGAATAGAGATAGCTGGGATTTTGTAGCCAAAGGAAAATAGTTTCTTGTGAGAACCAAGGACATTCGAACAGGTGGCTGAAGAGAGGAGGAATGAAGTTACCAAGCAACTGGACAGCACCTTGATTGGACCATGTGACTGATTGTTTGGGGGAAAGGGGAAACTTTTACTTTTTAATTAGGTGAAAACCGTGGGAACCTTCAGAGTCAGTTTTCACCAGTCTGTGCCAATATGATATCTCCAATAAAACTGTTCTTTGAGGAATCTACCTGCCTCAGAGTTCTGTTTGCTATGGGTGTATTACTTGGAACGCTGACAGGCTGCCCCAAAGAAGAGGGGATCAACCTATTCTTCAAAGCATCAGAGGGCAGGATAAGAAGCAACGGATGGAAACTAATCAAGGAGAGAAGCAACCTAGAACTAAGGAGAAACTTCCTAACAGTGAGGACAATTAACCAGTGGAACAGCTTGCCACCAGAAGGTGTTGGTGCTTCATCGCTGAAGGTTTTTAAGAAGAGACAGGACAACTATTTGTCTTGGATGAAATAAGGATTCCTACATTGGGCTAGAACACCTCCAAGGTCCCTTCCAACCTTATGTCTATGATTCTATGATTCAACGTGTAGTCCTCAATGGAACTGCATCTACATAGAGGGAAGTATGCAGTGGAGTACTCCAAGACTCTGTTTTAGGCCCAGTACTCTTCAACATCTTCATCAATGATTTGGACAAGGGGAATAGATGGGGAACTCATCAAATTTGCAGATGACACCAAGCTAGCAGGAATAGCCAACACTCCGGAAGATAGGCTTAAGATACAGAAGGATCTTGACAGACTTGAACATTGGGCGCTATCTAACAAAATTATTATTATTATTATTATTATTATTATTATTATTATTATTATTATTATTATTATTATTTTATTTCTATACTGCCCTTCTCCCGAGGGACTCAGGGCAGTGTACAGCCTATTAAAAGCACAAAGACAAACAACAATTAAAATAATTTAAAAGTATTAAATAATTTTGGCTCAATATTAAAACCCCAGAATTTAAAACATCCAATTTAAAATCATTACATTGATAGCCCAGCCTGGCGGAACAGCATGGTCTTAAGGGCACAGCGAAATACCCTGAGGTCGGAAATCTTACGCATTTCCGGGGGCAGTTCATTCCACAGGGCTGGGGCTCCCACAGAGAAGGCCCTCCCCCTGGGTGTCACCAGCCGACATAACTTTGCCGATGGCACCCTGAGGAGACCCTCTCTGTGGGAGCGAACTGGCCGGTGGGAGGCTACTGATGGCAGAAGTCGGTCTTGAAGGTACCCGGGTCCTATGCCACGGAGCGCTTTAAAGGTGGTGACCAACACCTTGAATCGCACCCGGAAGACCACTGGGAGCCAGTGCAGCTCACGCAGGAGAGGTGTCACGTGGGCACAATGGGTTGCGCCAATAACCACCTGCGCGGCTGCATTCTGGACCAGTTGGAGCCTCCGAGTGCTCTTCAAGGGGAGCCCCATGTAGAGAGCATTACAATAGTCCAGCCGGGAGGTGACAAGGGCGTGAGTGACCGTGCGCAAGGCATCCCGATCCAGAAAGGGCTGCAACTGGTGAATCAGGCGAACCTGATAAAAAGCCCCTCTGGCCACGGCCGTCATATGCTCTTTAAAAGACAGCTGTGCATCCAGGAGGACACCCAGATTGCGAGTTCTCTCCGTGGGGGGCAGCGATTCACTCCCAACAGTCAGCGATGGCACCAGCTGACTATATCAGGACGCCGGGAGCCACAGCCACTCGGTCTTGGAAGGGTTGAGTCTGAGCCTATTTCTCCCCATCCAGACCCGCACGGCCTCCAGGCAGTGAGACATCACATCAAGGGCATCGTTGGGGTGGTCTCGGGTGGTGATGTACAGCTGGGTATCATCAGTGTACTGATGGACTCTCACCCCAAAACCACGGATGATCTCACCCAGCAGCTTCACATAAATGTTGAACAGAAGGGGCGAGAGGACCGACCCCTGCGGCACTCCCCATGCGAGGTGCCTCGAGGTTGACCTCTGCCCCCATGCCAACACAAACTGCGAGTGGTCGGAGAGGAAGGAGAACCACTGCAAAATGGTGCCCCCTATTCCTAACCCCCTCAACCACTGCAGCATGATACCATGGTCGATGGTATCAAAAGCCGTTGAGAGATCTAATAGGACCAGGACAGAGGAACAACCCCTGTCCCGAGCCCTCCAGAGATCATCCACCAATGCGACCAATGCCATTTCTGTGCTGTACCCCTGCCTGAAGCCCGACTGGTATGGGTCCAGATAGATAGCTTCATCCAGGTGCTGGGGAAGCTGTCGTGCCACCACGCTCTCAACAACCTTCGCTGCAAAATGAAGGTTGGAGACCGGATGGTAGTTAGCTAATTCAGCCAGGTCCAGGGAAGGCTTCTTGAGGAGGGGCCTCACCACTGCCTCTTTCAAGGCGGCGGGAAAGGCACCCTCACTCAGAGAAGCACTTATAATCCCCTGGAGGACTTCCGGCGGAGGCGTAGGTTGTAGCGGCACGAAAAAGGAGAGCTCCGCTTTCTCGTGGCGATTTTCTGTGTTTCGGTGCCTGTAAAGGGGGCGTATGGTCCGGGTGAGGACCGGGAGAAAGAGGGCGACTTCAGAGGCGCGGTGTGGAGAGGTGCGATCTCACATCAGACCTGGGAGAGCCCTCATTTCAGACACAGAAGAAGGAGGCCGATTCAGCGGATCCAGAGACCTGACGTTCCGAGTATATAAGAACAAGAAGACGAGGAAGTGAGTGCGGTGAAACTCGGCGGTGAGAGCAGAGATCGTGTGTTATAAATCATTTTGAAGAACAGAAGGACTGACAAAAGAGGACGGGATTTAACATCCAAAAGCGCAGCAGAAAAAGAAGTGGCGTAAAGAGGGAGGAAGTGGCAAAGAACAAAACTTGCCAGAGTGACTCAGCGAAATCGGTCTTCTAAGATTGGCGACAGCAAGCTCAAAGCTCTTCCTCTTTTTGTTGGAGAGAAAAGAACATAGGACCGAGGGCTGGACTGACAAAGTAAGAGTGGAGAACTGCGCTTAAGGAGAAGATTATTGGGGCAAAGCAAAGTGAAGAGCGACAGATAAGACATTGAGACTGAGGTAGCCATCTTGGACTTCTGGAAATATAAAAGTAAAAGAAGAACTCCTTTTAAAAATACTTTAAAGACATTAAGGATACAAGGAGTGAACTTGAGTAATTTAAGACGGGATAGTAATATTTAAATTTAGTGATTAGAGATATAATCTACTGTTTGAAAAGTAAATAATAGTAATAATTGGAATTGTATAGAAATTTTATAAACTTATATATATCCTTAATAGCTTTAATTGAATAAGTATAAAAGATTAAGAGTATTTGTATTAATGAATTGATTATTGATTAGATTGTATTGCTCTCTTGTTCTCCTCCCCCTTTATTTTTCCCTTCAAATATTGATCAAGTGATTAAGTGAGCTCCTTAATAATTTTAGTAATTTCTGATTAATTAACTATTAGGACTACTGACTGTGATATAGTATTTTAGAGCTTATATTCCTATATTTATATTTATACACCTCTTTTTTAAAAACTATAAACTTTAGAGTAAAATAAGGATTAGAGCTGATAGCAAATTAGGTCAAACCAAATAAGATTGGAATAGAAATTGATATATATATATATATAGTGATAACATATAATAACATTGGATGCGGATCTGGGAAAGAATAGATAGAATATTAGAAAAAGAACATAATCTTTTGAACGACATGACATCAACCATAACAACGACAAGCAAAACTGGGGAAAAAATTATTTCAATACCAAGTGGAATGACGGCTTCCCCAACAGCACAAAAAACGTTAGATACTATGTTTCCAACTGAAAAACAGACCCCTGCAATGACAATGCAGGCAGTGCAGACAACGTTAGTATCTATACAAGAAACAATGTTAAAGATGCAGGAATGCATGGCCAAAAATTATGAACAAACCAGAAAGGACTTAGATGATGTTAAAAATGCCGTCAAGGACGATATTCAAAAGTTGGAAGGAAAAGTAGACCTATTCCAAGAACTGATCCTAAAAAATGAACAATGGATAACAGTGATAGAAGGGAAAACAGAACAAGTAGAGGAGAAAATAGAAGTATTAGATGGAAAAATGAGTTGTCTTAATAAAGAATTGGAAAGTACGGTGGCACGACTTGAAATGGAAAAAGCGGATCTCTACTTGAGGTTCCAGAATATTAAAGAGGAGAGAGATGAAGATATATGGGAAGTAAGGGCAGAAATATTTGCAAATATATTGAAATGGGATAAGGATGAAATAATAAGGGAACTGGAAGAAGTTTATCGCGTGCACACCAACTATGCCAGACAACATAAACTCCCCCGAGAAGTCCATGTAAGATTTGCAAGAAAGAAAATGAGAGACACAATTTATAAAATAACAAAAGATGAATCGATATATTACAATCAAAAAGAAATAATTACGTTGAAACAGATCCCAAGACATATTAGAGAATGGAGGAAAGAGTATGGATTTCTTGCATCAATATTAAATAAAAAGCAAATCCTGTTCAGATGGACTATACCAGAAGGGATGCTAGTAACGTGGCGAGGGAAAAAGATAAAGGTGGATACCATAGAAAAAGCACAGAACTTGCATGATCAAGTAATTGGGGTAGAAAGAACTAATGGAAGAAGAGAAGAGGTAGAAGGGAGAATTAGACCTAGACAAGCCACGGAACAGCAAGTTCAATCTTCAGAGGGGAGAAATAGTAGAAAAGAGACGCAGGAAGAAAGTGAAAAATTGGAAGATGAAGGAGTAACAACGAGAGCAATGAACGAAGCGAAGAAGAAAGACAAGAAATAACAGGAACCATAGCCGGATAAGACCATGGACTTAAATGTTAAAATTATCTCATTAAATGTTAATGGACTCAACTCAACAATTAAAAGACATCAGATTTTTAAGAAATTAATTAGACAGAAATTAGATATAGTATGCATACAAGAAACACATATAAGAAAACAGGATGAGAAGTACTTGCATTGTAAAAAATTAGGAAAGGTATATACATCTTTGGCCGAGGAGAAAAAAAGAGGAGTAGTTGTGTATGTCAAGGGGAGGGTAGAAAGTAAATTGATATATGCTGATTCAGACGGAAGAATCTTGTTAATAGAAATAAACATTAAAAATAGAAATGTATTGTTGGTAGTATTATATGCACCAAGTAATGGTCAAAAAGAATTTTTTCAAAAAGTACATGAGAAAATAACCGAACAAAACACTGAGCTTATCTGTCTAATGGGAGATTTGAATGCAATAGCGGATTTGAAAAAGGATTACAAAAGTAATCAAAACAATAAAAAGAAGAGAAAGCTGTTACCTAACACTTTTTTCAATTTAACAGAAGAACTAAACCTGATAGATATTTGGAGGTATCAGAATCCAAGAGAGCAGAAATTTACCTATTATTCTAGCCCACACAAGTCCTGGTCAAGGATTGATATGATATGGATTTCTAAGATTTTAGTCCAGGAAGTAGAAGCGGTAGATATTGGGATAAATGAGTGGGTGGATCATAACCCGATAACAATAGAATGGAAAGGGCAAATACCAAAGAAAGGCAGATGGATGATGAACGTACAGACAATTAAAGAGAAGGAATACATTGAAAAATTAGGAAAAGAACTTAAAGGGTTCTTCATAGACAATAATAAAGATAATAAAGATCAGACATCCCTTCAGAATCTTTGGGACACCACAAAGGCTTATATTAGGGGTATAACTATTGCTTATAATAGTAAAAGGAAAAAAGAAAGGGAAAGGGGGTATAATAGCATACAAAAGGAAATTAAAAATTGGGAAGAAAAATTAAATATCCATCCAGGAGATGATAAAATAAAAAGTAATGGGATAACGGCCAAACATAAATTAAATCTGCTCGACCAGGAAAAGACCATCAATTCTCTGAAATATATAAAACAAAATTACTTTGAGCAGGCCAATAAGCCAGGGAGATGGAAAAAGAGAAAAGGACCATACACCAATTACAAGACAAACAGGGCAACTTACAAAAAGGTATTGAGAGGAAAAAAGAGATAGCAACCCAATACTTTCAGGAACTATATAGCCAAGAGGAAGTACCAAATGGGGAAATAAAACAATATTTGGAAGAAGAGGGGTTCCCAGTAATTACAGAAGAGGATAGAGAGATGTTAAATAGAGAGATTACTAAAGAAGAGCTCCAAGAGGCAATTAAAGGACAGAAAAACAATAAGACACCAGGAACGGATGGGATCCCAGTAGAATTATATAAAAGTTTAGGTGAAATTTTGAACCCAATTCTCTTGGAAGTTTACAATGAGGCTTTAAAAGATGCAAAAATACCGGATACCTGGAGAGAAGCCTATATATCATTGATTCCAAAAGAAGAGGCAGATACCACCCAGATAAAAAATTACAGACCAATTTCATTATTAAATTTGGACTATAAAATTTTTATGAACCTATTGGCTAATAGAATTAAAATAATATTAAATCGGAAAATACATGTAGATCAAAATGGATTTCTACCAGGCCGGCAAATCAAAGATAATTTAAGGACAGTCATGAATATAATTGAATACTATGATAAACATCCGGAAAGACAGGTAGCCCTGATTTTTCTAGACGCACAGAAAGCATTCGACTGAGTTAATTGGAACTTTATGACCCAACAAATTAAAATTATGAAATTTGGCGAGAAATTTGGAGAATTAATTGCGTCAATTTATACTAAACAAAAGGCAAGAATACTAATCAACGGAGAAGCAACAAATTTCTTTGGAATAGGTAGGGGAGTAAGACAAGGGTGCCCACTCTCACTGCTATTATTTATATTAACCTTAGAAAACTTGCTCCGAAGAGTAAGAGTAAATGGAGATGTAAGGGGGCTTAAAATAAAAGGAGAAGAATACAAGGTCCAAGCTTTTGCGGATGACCTTGTGTTCTTCTTAGAAGACCCATTATTAACAGAACCCAAACTAATGAAGGAAATTGAAAAATTTGGAAAAGTCGCAGGCTTGAAAATTAATAAGGATAAGACTAAAATACTAACTAAAAACCTGACAAGAAAACAGATAGAGGAATTAGAGAAACAATCTGGGCTAAAAGTAGTTAAGAAAATTAAATATTTAGGAATTAATTTGACAAATAAGAATATTGATATAAAGAAAAATAATTATGATGGAATGATACAACAAATTGAAAATGACTTAGGAAGATGGGGAAATTTAAACATCTCTTTTTTAGGAAGGATAGCGGCTTTGAAGATGAATATCTTGCCGAGGCTCCTCTACCTATTGCAAACTATCCCAGTGAAATTGGACAAAAAGTTCTTTACCAATCTGAACAAAATTACGTCTAAATTTTTATGGCAGGGCAAAAAACCCAGGATAAGCCTAAACACACTACAGGATGACAAACTTAGAGGAGGCTTTGGTTTCCCGGCGTGGGAGAAATACTACAAGGCAGCATGCCTAATGTGGATTAAAGAGTGGATTAATTTAGACAATCAACAGTTATTAAAACTAGAAGGGCATGATCTAATGATGGGGTGGCACGCCTTCCTGTGGAACACTGGGAACAAAATATATCAACATTTCAATAATCATATAATTAGGAGAGCACTAATTGGCACTTGGCTGGAAATAAAGAAAAAATGTTATACGAAGGTTCCCAGGTGGCTTTCCACAGTGGAGGCGTTTACGCATCCCAATGCAATTGATCCTCATACAAAGATATGGTATAGGGACCTACTAGACTCAAATGGACTATTAAGAACAAGCCAGGGCCTTAGAGGTATGGGAATAGAACTGGATTGGTGGCCCTATTTTCAAATACAAAATAGGTATAAGAAAGACAGGGACGAAGGAGGAATTAATGTGAACCCTAACAGGTTAGATAAACTTCTGGAAAAGAAGGAAAGGAAATTAATATCTAAAATATACAAATATTTATTAGAAATTGACTTAAATGAGAACATAATCAAAGGACAAATGATTGCCTGGACTAGAAATATAGGTAAAAATATTCAATTAGAAGAGTGGGAAAGGATATGGGAGAACAACATCAAAACAACAAAATCTGTAACCTATAAGGAAAATCAATACAAGATGTGGTATAGGTGGTACCTTGCCCCCTCGAGACTAGCACAAATGTACCCTAATTTGGACCCGAAATGTTGGAAATGTAAACAGGCCCGAGGAACTTTTTATCATGTATGGTGGCTATGTCCTAAAATCAAGGTATACTGGGGGAAAATTAAAAATTGGATACTACAAATTACAGGAGAAGAAGTAGAGCTAAATCCAGAGATTTTTCTACTAGGAATATATAAATGAAATATTAGAAAAGAAACAAAATATTTGATACATCATATAATTACAGCAGCCAGAATAGCGATTGCACAAGTTTGGAAGATGGATTATTTGCCAACTGACCAACAGATAATACAAAAAATATACGCATGTGAGGAATCAGATCAACTAACACTGAAATTAAAGGATAAGGAAAGCTCAAAGTACTTTAAGGTATGGGACAAGTGGTATGATTGGATTAAGAGGGAAAAAAGTGGATAAAGATATTTTTAGTAAGGTATAAAGACAATCTTGATGAGTAGCTTAAAATTGATAACTGATAATCGGTAGTGTATCTACATGTTTACTTCATATAAATACCAATAATGATTTCACCGTCAGGATGATGTATGTGGGACTAGGTTATGAAATTTATAATCTCTATAGGAGAAGAATATATATAGATATGCATAAGAATATAAATGGAAAGTTAATATAAGATATGATCTATGTATATGAATATTTTATTATGGTTTTAATTGTTTTTATGACTGTTTGATATTTAATAAAGTTTGTTTTTTAAAAAAATAAATAATCCCCTGGAGCCAGCCTCGTGTAACCTCCTGGGAGGCCAGTACCAACCAGGAGGGACACGGGTCCAATAAACACGTGGCAGCACTAATCTTACCCAGAACCCTGTCCACATCCTCGGGAGCCACAGGATCAAACTCCTCCCAGATAATATTCTCAAGACCTGCCCTCGTCTCCTCCCCTGGACTCATCCAATCGGAGTCAAAGCCGAATGAAATTCAATGGTGAAAAAAGTAAGGTTCTACATTTAGGCAAGAAAAACAAAATGTACAGGTACTGTATATGTGGTACCTTGCTTAATAGTAATAACTGTGAGAGGGATCTTGGAGTCCTAGTGGACAACCATTTAAATATGAGCCAGCAGTGTGCAGCAGCTGCCAAAAAAGCCAACACAGTTCTAGGCTGCATAAACAGAGGGATAGAATCAAGATCACATGAAGTGTTAATACCACTTTATAATGCCTTGGTAAGGCCACACTTGGAATACTGCATCCAGGTTTGGTCGCCACAATGTAAAAAAGATGATCAGGGGACTGGAGGCTAAAACATATGAAGAACAGTTGCTGGAACTGGGTATGTCTAGTCTGATGAAAAGAAGGACTAGGGGAGACATGATAGCAGCCTTCCAGTATTTGAGGGGCTGCCCCAAAGAAGAGGGAGTCAAGCTATTCTCCAAAGCACTTGGGGCCAGGACAAGAAGCAATGGGTGGAAGCTAATCAAGGAGAGAAGCAACTTAGAACTAAGGAGAAATTTCCTGACAGTTTGTTGTGACCCAGGCCCAAGTAAGTAGTAGGAAAATCAGTCAGTGAAAAAACAAACTTTATTTGAAGAGCTGAGAATTACTTCATTCCCAGCGTCATTCAACTAAATTAAAGCAAATTCCTCCCAACACAAATTCCTCAGTCCTATCGCAAACCTTGTCCAATTAGGCAAACTGCCAAAGGCCTTTCTTGGCAAACGTTCAGAAGTCACAGATACAAAAATAAATGCAAGACGTAGACGAAGAAGAAGACTAAGCTACCAACGTTGTTTTCTGGCAAAGCCCAAACGCCATTGCTGGTCTGTTTTAAGCCTTATGGGAGGGGCCAATCATCTCTTGGCCCTACTCCCGAGTTGTCCTCTTTGCTTGAGCTGCTCTTGCCTTTGGGCAGCTCTTCTCATGCATGCATTAGGAACAGGCTCCTCCTGTTCTTCTGCCTCACTCCTATCAGTCTCTGGAGGCTCTGAAGTCCGCACCTCACTCCCCGATGGCCCTGGCCCCATCTCTGCCTCTGATGCAGAGCCCTCATCTGGGCCTTCCCTAGCCTCCAGGACTGGCCCATGTTCTTCCTCAGCCTCATCGCTGTCCGACTCCTCTGCCAGCTCCGCAGGCTGCTGGCAGACCACAACACAGTTAGAACAATTAATCAGTGGAACAACTTGCCTCCTGGGGAGTTCACTGGAAGTTTTAAAGAAGAGATTGGATAACCACTTGTCTGAAGTGGTGTAGGGTTTCCTGCCTAAGCAGGGGGTTGGACTAGAAGACCTCCAAGGTCCCTTCCAACTCTATTATTCTATTCTATTCTCTGAGCCTTCCCTTCACCCTCACCCGGTCCCTGTCCCTTCAGCTTCCACTTCCACTTCCCTCTCCCTTTCCTTCCCCTTCCATTTTCCTCTCCCAATCCTTCCCTCTCTTCCCCTTCCGCTTGCCTCTCCCTCCCTCTCCCTTCCCTTTCCATTTTCTTATAATCAGAGCAACTGCTGGATTCTCTGAGAGAGCCTAGGGCATCTTCACCTCTGGATGGCATCCAAAAGTTGGTGCAAAGTCTTCTTTCTCACACAAACCAACTTGGCTTAAGCAGTCCCTGTGTTGACAGGATCTCCACATAGAGTCATCCCATTTTCTGGACCAGCAAAGGGAAAAGAGCTGCTCCTCTGGGGAACATGGGATTCCTGGTGTTTTTAACTGCCCAGATTTCAGGAAGCTATAAAGCCTGGGGTTGGGAGAAGGAGGCAGAGATTCCCAAGGAGGAACCCTGCGGGAGGCATCAGACTATTCTACTCCCTCCTACTACTACTGCTTTTCCTCCTCCTCCTCCTCCTCCTCCTCTTCCAAAGAAGATATCAAGTTACCTTTGCAGGCCTTCCTGTGATTGCCTCACTCCATTGACCGAGCCCTCCTGGAGTCACAGCTGCACAACTGAATTGGTACTGAAGATTTAGGTGGACATCTTTCAGGGTGAATTGATCCTTAGGGCCTTCAGTATTGAGACTTTTCCAATTGTCTCTGGCAATCCGATATTCCACCTGGTACCTGGAGACCGAAGCCTTCCCAATGGCTACCGGATCAATACTGATCTGGAAACTATTTGGGTGCACTTGCTCAACCTTAGGAGGGGGAAGTCTTCTAAGAGCAACTTCCAGCTCCTGACGTTCCGTGAGGACCTCCATGGTCAAGGTTAAACTTTTGGTTTCCAGCAACTTTAATGAGTCAAAGAAATCCTTCATGCTCTCAGTGCTCATTTTCCATGACATTTCAGCAGCACCATTAGGGCTTCCTCCGTATTCTTGTGGAGCAAAGAGGGCTGAATGGTTGAACTTGAAGTTCAGAGGGGTTCCCGACTCATCCCGAGCACACGGCAGGTCAGCCTCCTTGATGGCCTCCAGGACAGGTGGGGTCCCTTCACCTGCAAAGGTGATCAGGAGTTGGATGTTATCCTTCACGTCTTTTCCCAATATGGATACCCTTCTGATGTTTCACCACGTAGGCTGTGACTTCAGACGTCCTGCTTCCAGCTTCTCGTCTCTCTCATCTTTCTCCCTCTCTCTCTCTCTCTCTCTTGTGTGTGTGTGTGTGGGGGCTCCCTCTTAAACCATTTCCAAAAACAGGCGACGGTTGGGTTTTTTATTTCTGATGTTGTTCTTTCTTCTTCTTTGGGTGCTTTTTACCATTTTATTTATTTATTTATTTATTTATTTATTTATTATTTGTTTGTTTGTTTGTTTGTTTGTTTGTTTGTTTATTTATTTATTTATTTATTTATTTATTTATTTATTTATTTATTTATTTATTTATTTTATATGCTGCCCTATCTCCGAAGACTCAGGGCAGCTCACAACAATAAAACAATCAGTTAAAATTATAAAATACATAATGTACGTATATAAGTTATATTAAACCCCCCAAACTCTAAAAACCCTCTCAGTCCAGGCTGGGCAATGTAAACAACCATGTTTTTAATTCGCGGCAGAAGGTGCGAAGGTCAGGGGCCAACCGGAGCCCCAGGGGGAGTTGATTCTAAAGGGTGGGCATGCTCACAGAGAAAGCTCTACCCCTAGGGGTCACCAGCCGACACTGTCTAGCTGATGGCACCTAGAGCAGGCCCTCCCTGTGAGAATGCACCGGGCGATGGGCAGCTGTTGCTGTGCAGCAGATGGTCTGCCAAATATCCTGGGCCTAAGCCATGTAGGGCTTTATAGGTCATCACCAGCACCTTGAATCTCACCCGGAGGGCAACCGGCAACTAATGCAAGTCACGCAGGAGGGGTGTAACATGGGAGTATCAGGACTCTCCCATCACAACCCGCGCGGCTGCATTCTGTACCAGTTGAAGCCTCCGAGTGGTCCTCAAGGGCAGCCCCATGTAGAGAGCATTACAGTAGTCAACATGGGAGGTAACTAGCGCATGAGTAACTGTGCGTAGGGCATCTCAGTCCAAATAGGGGCGCAACTGGTGGACCAGACGAATCTGGGCATATGCCCCCCCCCGGTCACGGCTGTTATATGAACTTCTAAACTCAGCTGTGAATCCAGGAGGACACCCAAGTTGCGTGCCCTGTCTGCAGGGGGCAAAATTTCACCCCCTATAGCCAGCGATGGAATCTCATCTTCGAACCAAGATGCCGGTATCCACAGCCACTCAGTCTTGGCAGGGTTGAGCCGAAGCCTGTTCCTCCCCATCCAGATCCGTACCGCTTCCAGGCACCGGGACATCACGTCGAGGGCATCACTGGGCTGGTTTGGGGTGGATATAAAAAGCTGAAACCACCCCAAAATCATGGATGATCTCCCCCAGCAGTTTCATATAAATGTTGAACAGAAGGGGTGAGAGAACCAACCCCTGAGGCACCTCACAATTGAGGGGCCTCATGGTTGATCTCTGCCCTCCTGCCAACACAGCTTGCATCCGACCCGAGAGGTAAGAGGAGAACCACCGTAAAACAGTGCCTCCCACTCCCAGCCCCTCGAGGCGCTGCAGCAGGATACCATGGTCAATGGTATCGAAAGCCACTGAAAGATCTAATAGGACCAGAACAGAGGAGTGATCTCTGTCCCGAGCCCTCCAGAGATCATCCACCAGTGCGACCAATGCCGTCTCCATGCTGTATCCGGGCCTGAAACCCGATTGGCATGGATCGAGGTACTCCACTTCATCCAGGGCCACCGGGAGCTGACGTGCCACCACAGTCTCGACAACCTTCGCAAGGAAGCGAAGACCGGATGAAAATTGCTCAAAACAGCTGGATCCAGGGCAGGCTTCTTGAGGAGGGGTCTCACCACCGCCTCCTTCAAGGCGGTAGGAAAGCTTCCCTCCTCTAAAGAAGCAGCTATCACCACCTGGATCCAGCCGCATGTCACCTCCCGAGCTGAATAAACCAGCCAGGAGGGGCACGGGTCCAGTACACACGTGGCCGCACTCAACTTCCCCATGATCCTGTCCACTTCCTCTGGGGTAACAGGATCAAACTCTTCCCAAAGCACAAGACCCGCCGCTTCCTCACCGTCTGACCCTGTCCAGTCAGAGTCCAAGCCGTCCCGAATCTGAGCGATCTTGTCCTGCTGATACTGGCCAAACTCCTCAGCTCGCCATCGCATCGGGTCTTCCCCCGCCCTCTGATTCAAGAGGGAGCGGGACACCCAAAACAGGGCGGCCGGGCGATTCTCTGTGGATGCGATGACATCAGAGAAATTTAATTTTAAATCAAGAGTCATTTCAGGTTTCCAGATAAATGAAGCTCTTTCGTCCCCCTGCTGTGGCTCCCTGTCGGTTGGCTGCCCCCCTCCCAGCCCCTCGCCCTCCACTCCTCCTCACCTGCCCTGAGAAGAGAAGGGCGGTGGAGGCAGATGGAGACTCACTCTGTATTTCAGAGTGGAAGCGAAGCACCCCTCTACTTGCCTCTTTTTCCAGTCCTTGTTGGGAGACGCATGACTTTCTCTGCCCCGAGACACTGGCTGGGCCACCCCAGTCAATGCTCCACCTTGTAATGGGCTTCAGGAGGAGGAGGAGGGGATGCCGTCTCCCTCATTGTGCAGCACGCTAAGTTTAAGTGCAAGAGCAACAAGCAGCCACTGAGGTGGCGAGAGGAATATGGGGAGATGCTCCCCAGCCAGTGTCTCGGGGTGGACAAATCGCGTGTCTCCCCATATTCCTCTCTCTGCCTCCATGGCTGCTTGCTGCTCTTGCACTTAAACTTAGCGCGCTGCACAATGGGGGAGACGGCATCCCCCTCCTCCTCCTGGAGCCCATTATAACATGCAGCATGCAGCTGGAGCTGGGCAGCCCAGCCAGTCTGTTGGCACAGAGCAAAGTCATGCATCTCTCCCAGCAGCGGAGGTGCACACAGCACCAACAAGGACTGGAAAAAGAGGCAAATAGAGGGGCACTTCACTCCCACTCTGGAATACAGAGCGAGTCTCCATCCGCCACAGTCGCCCTTCTCTTCTCAGGGCAGGTGAGGAGTGAAGGGGAGGGGCCGGGCCACCCAGTGGTGGGATCATCCGACAGGGAGCTGCAGGAGAGGGCCCAAAGAGCCACATGTGGCTCTAGAGCCGCACTTTGCCGACCCCCGGCCTACACTTACTGTCGCCTGAGCTTCTCAGGAGTTTTTTTTTCTTTGCTGGTACTTTGCTAGGGCTTGACTTTCTTAAAGGGGAAGGGTTGTTTTAAGCTTTTTACACTGCTGTTGGGAGGAAATACTCCCCTGTTAGAGTTCTTCCAGCCAGGATGCAATGATCAGCACTTTGAAGAAATAATTGAATAACGAAGCAGAAGCTTTTAATGACAAGGAACCAAGATGAGTGACATTCAGCAAGGCTTCTTGGATAGCTAGAAAGATTGACTTTCAAACGTGAGTTTACATACCCTTTCTGAGTTTTGATCTAAAACTGGTTTTTGGTGAAGTTTAATTCTGTGCTTGGTGACCTTTAATCCTGTGTTTATTGATGGGATAATTTTCCCTATTCAGCTTTGTTTGGAAGGAAAACGGTTAATCTATGTCAAACTATTCACTAAGTCTGCATTACTGTTAATCTTCTCATCGTTCCCATCACCCATCTCCTCCCACTTATGACTGCATGACAGTAACCTTGTTGCTGGTATCCTTACGATTTATATTTCCTAATATGATTTGATTGCTTATTTGTTCCCTATGACTATCATTAAGTGTTGTACCTTATGATTCTTGATGAATGTATCTTTTCTTTTATGTACACTGAGAGCATATGGGCCTGGTGGCTTAGCAGACTAAAAGCATTGTGATTAACACCAGCTGTCTGCAATTACTGTAAATTCGAATGTCACCAGGCTCAAGGTTGACTCAGCCTTCCATCCTTTCTAAGGTAGGTAAAATGAGGACCCAGTTTGTGGGTGCAATAAGCTGACTTTGTATAAATATACAAAAGTATGAAGGCTATTGCTTAACACATCGTAAGCTGCCCTGAGTCTCTGGAGAAGGGCGGCATATAAATCAAATTTTTTAAAAAAATATGCACCAAGACAAATTCCTTGTGTGTCCAATCACACTTGGCCAATAAAGAATTCTATTCTATTCTCTGTTCCTGAAATGAAGCAGGGTTCAGAAATCTGGCTAGCTAGTTCCTGTGTCTATTTGTTTTGGTAATTGGTTTAACAAGCAACAGCTACTGTGTTTGCTTTTTTGCTACATTCTAGCGCCAATTGGTTTCTTTGTAATTAGGCTTATCTCAAGTGTTTACACTTGAGCTTCCCTGGGTTGTGAGCTCTGGCAATGAGCCAGACAAGGCTTGTGTTTTAGTTTTAAAAGGATTTAAACTGTTGTGATTTTATTATTTGTATTGTGTTTGAATTTTTTCCTGCCTTGCGGTTTCTTTTTCTATCTGGGGAGGGGGTCTTCCTTCACTGCTTTAGTGGTTCCTGGCACTGTCTTTTTGGGGTGTACTTCCAAGAGGCAGGATGCAAGCTTGGCACTGATTTTTTTACTGCCTTTCTGGGGGGCATATGATCTTTCCTTAAATCTGGATGATTTCCTTGGGATATCTTGTGAGATGAGTGAGACCAGCCATGCTTGACAAAGTTGGGAGGGCAGAGACGTGAACCTGGGTTCCCTATATAATTTGTTAATTTGTTTATTTAGCTTGGCATTTTGTAGCTCAAATATGCCCACCCACTTTCTGGAGAGCTTAAATGACCTCTCTGCTAAAGGGTTTCACTTTATGAACAAGAGTTGGCTGCTGATATTTATCATTGCATTTTAACTATTTTAATTCCTCAAGGTGCTCTGGCACCCTGCCTCATTTGTAACTCTGGGTTGCAGGTATTTCTAATCTAATGATTGGTATTTAGGGCAGCTTTTTGCAAGCAAATAACCTTTTTGTATTTTTGTACAGGTGACCATTCAGTTACAATGGCACTGGAAGAATCTGGAAGTGGTGCGGCGTGACTGGCTGGGAAAATGCCAGGCTCCGACGAGCTCGGCAAAATCCAGCCAGACGAACCATCACCGTGGGGACTTCGGACCGAAGCTATCCTGTAGGGACAGTGAAGAAAGAGAGGCAGCTCAGTGTCTAAAGAAGGACAGGCAAGTCCCTTGGATAGCCCGAGAAACTCTCTCTGAGCCGGTGATGGGGGGCGGCGATCAGAGTGAATCATCATGAAGCTGGAGCCTCTGGAACAAGCGATGTGCAGGAGGGAAGATTTGGACAGAGTGCTGGTGTTGGGTGAGTGATCAGCTAACCCACAGACAATAAAAAGAAAATTCTAAATATTTTCAACTACTAAACAATTACTAAAATTACCCCGGCATGGAAATTGCAGCTAAATAGCGGTGGGGGGAGATGGCAGATGGAAAGAGAAAGTGAGAATGACAAGCACACCATAGAAGAACCCGAATAAAGAATTAAAAGTGATTGACAAATGGAAATGTAAATCTGGAACTTGGATTCAATTTGGATTGGATTATAAACTGATTGGTGATATATAAAGGTGAAAGAAGATGTGAAAACTGGATTTTTTCTCTTTTATGACTCGGTAAATACGGATGTGAATTACAAAAATGGTGATTTGTTAATTAGACAAGTGGAACTGTGGATTATAGAGAGACATCTGCAGGAGAAGGAAGAGCATGACATGGAATTGTTTTACTTTTAAAACCTTGAACTTTTTAAAAAAACTGGCGAGAACTAAGGAGGATATGTTTTGCCTACAAGAGGACAGACTTTGATAATTATAAAAGAAGGACCTTAATGTGATTTAAAACTGGAATAACTCAACCCGGAAAGAATAAAATGGAACAGGAACTTAATGAACTGATAAAGACGATGTGTATGGAAATAAAAGAAATGATTATAAATTTGCATGGAAAATCGAAATCTGAGGAGGCAAAGACAGAACTAGAATGCACTGAAGATGAAAAGGAAATGACTAACGAGAAACAAGAAAGAGAGATGGATAATGAAGAAGACAAAGACAAAGAGACTGACTATGGAAAAGTAAACAATTGTAATATTAAATATGGACAAAAAGAAAAGAAACAAAGAAGGAAAAGAGGGTGGAACAGGGAAAATACAAAAAACTTAAATGATTACACTGAGATTAACAGTGGAAAGATAAGAAAGAGGGAAAAGAGATGGAAAATAATAAGAAATAAAGGACAAAATAAAAGATTTTATGATTTTAAAATACAAAATAAGCATACTAGGATTCACAATGAAAAGACACAAAAAAGGAAAGAGAAAGGAGAAACAATGGGAAATATAGGGCAGAATAGGAGAGTGCAGAACTTTAAAATACAAAAGAAAGGAAGAAAAAGGGAAAACAGAAGGAAAAGAAGGAAAAGAGGGTGGAGTAGAAAGAAAAATATTAAAAATATAAATGATTACACTGGGATTTACAGTGGAAATATAAGAAAGAGGGAAAAGAGATGGAAAATAATGGGAAATAAAGGGCAAAGATTTCACGATTTTAAGATACAAAATATTAATAATGAAAAGATACGAAAAAGGAAAAGTAGAAACAAAGGGAAAATTGTAATAAATGTCACATGCTCAATAATATTGGAGGTTTACAGAATGATAAGTTTTAACAATATGAATAAATCAGTTGAGGGAAATGTAATATTTGGAATATTCCAAACTATATATTTGAAACATAATTAAAAAGAGAAAAGAAGACAAATTAAGAATATTTTAAGAACTAATTGGATTGGGTAAAATGAGAAAGGATTAAGATGTGCTTTATAAATATATATTTGAATAAGTGGAAATATATTGTTAAAATGTTTTGAGAAATATATTTAATGATTGAAATTGAATGTAAAACTGAATGAAATTGAAATGATAAAAATGATTTAAATGTTATACTTGCAAGAAGTGAAGTAGAAAAATATATTGGTAAAAGTAAAAAAGACAAGAGATTAGAAAAGTGTTTGACTAAAGACTTGAAGGAAAAAAGAGAGTAAGATGAAATATATTGTTAATAATTAAAAAGATAAGGGATCGGGGCTGCCTGAACTCCACAATGGAAAGCATTAAATTGAAAATTAATACAGCAATAGAGAGAGATGAAGGAATTGGAGGGGAGAAGGAAGGAGAGAGAGGGATGGAAGAGTAAGGAGGAAGGAAGGGAAGGGAAAGCAGAGTAGGAGAGAAGGTAAGACAGGGGGGAAGAGAGGAGGAGAAGGAGAAGGGAAGGTGAAGTAGAGAAGAGAAGAAGAAGGTGGGGAAAGAAAGTTGGAAGGAGAAGAGGGAGAGGCTAGGTTTGAGGAGAAAGATTGCTGTACAATAAAAAAAGAAGATGAAGTGGAAGAAAGGCAGCTCTGAACAAACAAATATAAATATATTAGGAAAAAGAATGAATTGTTAAAGAATAAAAGAGGATAAATATGTACAACTAGCAAAGTTAGAATTTAGGGATAAATGAAAAAGGTGTTTATATATGCAAGTATAGAAATACTGAGGTATATTCAAAAAAAAGGAAAGGGGGGAAGACGATATTGACAAAAATTGTAATTGAGTAAAATGTATTTGAATTTGACTAATTGTATAAGATAAGAAACAACCAACACTCTGTTCAAAAAAAAAAGAAAGATGTGGGTGAAGGTGGGAGAGGAGTGTAGGAAGTTAGCACCCACCCCTTTCCTGGAAGAATGAAATATTTTAGGAAATATTAAAAAGGCAGAATATTATGTTCCCCTGGTTGAGAAATGGAGAAACAGGTTTTAAAGACAAAGCAGCTCCCACCTTCCTGCCCCCCCCTTTGTTAATGGGCCAGAGGTAGAAACTCAATCTTTGACAATAGGACCCATCTGCAACACAATAGCAACAGAAACTAACACAATGGGACCCATCTAGGACAGAAACTCACCACATGGCACCTGGGAAGATTACATCAGCCAGCAAGGCTAGCTAAGACCCCCACCCCCGGGAGTCTGACAACCAATCAGGATACTCTTTCGGGGGCCCAGGAAGTTCAAAGCCAGAGAAAGCATAAAACCCAGGGACTTGCTGTATCTCGTCCCTTTTTCTGTTCAGGAACTCAAGCCATGTGATCCTGTCCACCATTAAACCATCTTTCCAAGCAGTCTCCATGTTTCCAGTGTCTTTTTCCCCACCTGGAGCTGAACCCAGAAGGATATTTCTTCCAACAGGAGAAAAGAAAAAAACCAATAAAACTTGTTTTTTTGTTTTTTTTAAAGTTACAATGGCAGTGAAAAAAGTGACTTATGACCGTTTTTCACACTTACAACCATTGCAGCATCCCCACGGTCATGAGAGGCCAGGCAAGGAGAATGCCTTGACAGGCATTTTTAGGCAGAGGAGAAGTTCCTGGATTAGGGTCAACGGAAGACTCTCCCTGGAGTTATTGGGGAACTTTGAGGACCACAATCCCAAAGCAGACTAGGCCCCTTTACCCGTTATGATTTTAGTTGTGTCCTTTTAATAGTATCCCAAAGGTGTTTTTTCAAAAGGCCACTGGACTTTGTTTTCCCTTGAAGACGTTTCGCACCTCATCCAAGAAGCTTCTTCAGTTCTTCCAAACTGAAGAAGCTTCTTGGATGAGAAATGAAATGCATCAGGATTGCCAGCCGGCTGCACCAGGTATGCTTCACCAGTTGCCAGTCTGCCATACGCAATGGGGGGGGGGGGGGGGCTGTGGGGAGGTAAAGGGAGGGCTAGGAAAAAGAATTGAAACTACTTTGGAAAAAGTGCAAAGAGGAGCAACTAAGACGATTAAAGGCCTGGAGACGAAGAACAGTTGCAGGAATTGGGTTTGGCCAGTCTAGACAAAAGAAGGATTGGGGTTAGGAAAATTAGATGAAGAAAGATTATTGCTATGTATGAACTAAATATAAAGACAGTTTATAAGTACAAATATGCCAAAATAGCCAACAGGATTACAAAAAAGCTAATATAAAGAGAAATTTAGTTATAATTATTCTGTTGCACCATTACTATTGTTATTAGTATATATCTTACTATTTCTTTTTGTTCTTTTTTTCCCTGTAAACTGTATTCAAAATATTTATGAAATTTTTTAAAAATACTAAAGGCTCACTACGCACCCCAAGCATCTTCCCTGGTAAGGAGGCATGAGTTCTACCAGAGGGATCAGAGAGAGGGAGAGTCTATCAATGCGTTTGTGGCAAATCTAAGAGAAATAGCCGTTGCATGTGACTTTTTGAATTTAGAAGAGGCAATGAGGAATCGTTTGGTGTTGGGACTGAGACACCTCACATTGCAGAGCCGATTGCTAGCCAGACCTCAAATTACATTTAAAGAGGCTCTGGAGGAAGCATCGGCATCTGAAGCATCCCAGAAATCCGCGGCGGCTATGAAGAAAATGAAAAACGGGCCGACCGTAAGGGATGAGGCCCCAGTACATTATGAGAGAGTGGAATCCGAATTGGAGGAGGAAGAGGAGGAAGATGAAGTCCATCACCTCCGTTCCGAACGAAGAGAAAGACAACAAGGAAAAAAAGAGGCCTGGTGCTCAGGATGCGAGGGAAACCATCCACGAGCCGAGTGCAAGTTCCGGGATGCTATATGCCAGAGATGTGAAAAAAGAGGGCACATAGCAAGAGCTTGCAGGGCAGCCCAGCCAGTTTCCAGATGGTCCAGACCCCCCCGGTCACCAACGAACAACAAAAGATTCCAGCTGAGCGGGAGGAAGCAGCCGTTCGGATGGAGCCAGAGGGGTGAAGACCACAGACCGGACCGCAGCAAGACCCATCAGACTATCGTGATCGGCCATGCCAGCGTGGGAAAGGCAAACAAGATGGCAGCGACTGTCCTCATAGAAGGAAGACCCTGCAAGATGGAGGTGGACTCGGGATCCAGCCTATCAATGGTATCCTGGTCAACCATAAAGAAACTGATACCACGCATCACCACCAGCGAACTCAAACGACAACGGTTAACACTCATCGATTACCAAGGGCACCAAATTCCTGTAGTGGGCGTCGGAATGTTCAACATCTCCTACAAGACGTTCAAAGCTAAACTGCCCCTCACAATAGTGGACAGAGACAGACCCAGTCTATTGGGCGTGGAGTGGTTCAAGCCATTGGGACTGGCAATTACCGGCATCGACCACATCGGAGATGACACCTGGGAAGAAGACCTGATGAGGGAATTCGCGGAGGTGTTTAACGGCAAGCTAGGCAAGTACAAAGGGTCCCCGATTATGTTTAGCCTAGATCCAAAAATAACCCCGATAAGAATAAAACCCCGAAGAGTCCCGTTTGCACTAAAACCGAAGATAGATGAGCAGATAAATAAACTGGTCGCGCAGGGAGTTTTAGAACCTACTGATCACGCTAAATGGGAAACACCTATAGTGACACCAATAAGGCCAGATGGGTCAGTGCGCTTGTGCGGAGACTATAAAAGTACCATTAATAAGGCGCTCCAGCAAAGCGCGTATCCGGTACCGGTAGTCCAACACTTACTGCATTCATTGGGAAAAGGGAAAGTCTTTGCGAAGTTAGACCTAGCACAAGCATACCAGCAACTGCCGGTTGATGAGGCCACAGTGGAGGCACAGACCATTGTTACCCACAGAGGGGCCTTTAAGTGCAAAAGACTGCAATTTGGGGTAAGCGTGGCACCCGGGTTGTTCCAGAGTCTGATGGAATGGCTCCTGCAAGGAATCGAGGGAGTCGTTCCCTATTTTGATGATGTGCTTATATCAGCAAAGGACACAAACCAACTTAAACGGCGCTTACGGGAAGTCCTCGCCAGATTCCAGAAGGCAGGCCTTAAGGTTAAAAGGGACAAATGCGACTTAGCCAAAAGACAGGTCGAATTCCTGGGATACCTAGTCGATGGGTCCGGCATCAGACCTACCCCAGGAAAACTGCGAGCCATAAAGGAAGCGCCAACCCCAACAAGCAAGACAGAACTGCAGGCATTCTTGGGGTTATTTAATTTTTATAATATATTTCTACCACAGAAAGCCACCATTGCTGAACCACTTCACCGGCTACTGGACAGAAAGACAGAGTGGAAATGGGGCGAACAAGAACAGAAGGCATTCAACAACATCAAACGACTCCTGACTTCGGAGAGAGTGTTGGTGCAATACAACGGGACATTGCCAATAAGATTAACATGTGATGCGTCCCCATTCAGCATCGGAGCTGTATTAAGCCATAAAATGCCAAACGGAACGAAAGCCCCCATTGCGTTCTTCTCTCGAACTCTGTCCAAACCAGAACGCAACTACAGCCAATTAGATAAAGAAGCTTTAGCTGCGGTAGCCGGAATTAAGAGGTTTCACGAATACCTCTATGGTCAGAATTTCGAACTCATAACCGACCACAAACCACTGCTGGGTATCATAGCCAGAGATAAACCTACTCCCCCTGTTCTGTCACCCAGAATGCTCCGGTGGATTGAATTCTTGGCAGCCTACAATTATACACTGCAACACAAACCCGGCAGAGAAATCAACCATGCAGATGCCCTAAGTAGATGTCCTCTTCCAGAAACAGGGGAAGATCCAGCACCAGCGACGACTACGCTGCTGATAGAAACCATGGAAGAACCCCGGCTGTCTGCGACTGACATCGCGAGAGCCACATCCAAAGACAAGATGTTGGTGCGAGTTTTAAATTGGATCTGGAAAGGGTGGCCGGAAGAAAATAAAACAAACCCCGAGTTCATTCCATACAAAAGAAGACAAAATGAACTATCGGGACTAAGGGGATGCATATTGTGGGGAGACAGGGTAGTGATACCCGAAACACTGAGACAAAGCACACTCAGATTACTTCACGAAGGGCACCCAGGAATGGTAAAAATGAAAGCGTTAGCCAGAAGTTACGTGTGGTGGCCGGGATTGAACAAAGAAATTGAAACATGGGTGTCATCATGCGAGAACTGCCAAGAATCCCGTGCAGCTCTGAAAGCGGCCCCTGTTCACAATTGGGAAGATCCAGGGACACCGTGGTCCAGATTACACGTTGACTTCGCTGGGCCATGCAAGGGAAACACGTTCCTTGTCATTGTAGATGCACACTCGAAGTGGCTAGAAGTAGTCTTAATGACAACAACAACGGCAGACGCGGTCATCAAAGTTTTGAGAAGACTATTTGCCACGCATGGGATACCAGACCTTATAGTCTCCGATAACGGACCCCCCTTTACAGCAAACTCGTTCGAGATGTTTCTAGCGGATCAAGGGATATGACATGCATTATCAGTGCCAAAGAAACCATCGACCAACGGCCTTGCTGAACGAATGGTCAGATCTACGAAAGAGACACTCACGAGATTGGGCCCGGGAGACATACAAGCCAAATTAGACAATTCCTGGCAATACAACACATCACGCCCAGTGCAACAACCCATCGCAGCCCAGAAGAAATACTCATGGGACGGAAGTTGCGGTCCCCACTGGACAGATTACACCCACAATACTGCCCGGAGAAGCCAACGGATTTCACGAGCCGCGTCAGAGAATTCCAGATAGGAGACAGAATTTATGCAAAAAACTTAAATGGCAACCTGCTCTGGGTACCAGAGGTAATCACGCAAATTACGGGCCCGTTGTCATACAGGGTCCAGACAGCGGACGGCCAGTTGTGGAAAAGACACGTGGACCAGATCAGAGGGAGATTGACAAGACACGAAACGGTGGGAGAAAATACCAGCCGGGAGAAAGGGAAAGACAAGTGGACTGAAACAGAGAGAACAACACCACAGTTACCGAACGTAAACTTAGACGAGGACAACAAATACTTACCGGAGTCACAGGAGGCAGAGCCCATCGACGGAGACACTCTGCAAGGACAACCGAGCGGAGCCGAAATGAGGGACGACCAGAGTAAATCCACACCAGCACCCAAGTTCGAGAGAGTTCCAGAGCCATCACCAGAAGAGCAGCGGAAATCGACCGCTCAATCTGAAGACGCCGGAACGACTGAACTGCACAGGTCCAGCCGAGCTCCAAGATGACCCACCTATTTACATGACTACATACCCTAGGAGTCACCGGATTGGTGGACACTGAACTAGAGGGGAGGAGTGTTGAGTATCAAGTGACAGTTTAAATGAGCCAATCAGGAATTAGTCCTGAGAGCGGGAAATTTAGAGAGACATCAGTGGCTGAGCCGGGGGACAGCTCCTGCATATAAAAGGCTGCCCCAGCTAGAATTGCCATTGCTGTTATGGAGTTAAATAAAGCTGTTTACTTTGCAAATGTGAGTCCTCTCTTCAATCGCCCACTATTTAACACTCCGGTTGCTGTCGAGCCCGCCATCCTGCTCGACATCACGAGGCTGGGATGCGAATGGCCCTACCATCCTGCCTGACGTATTACAGCTGGCCAGCTTGCCATCCCTTCGTTGACAGCGGGGATACGGATGACATACGAATCGCACTCATATGCACACGGGTGGTGGTGGTGGGGATGGTGGCACCAGGCTAGGTGGTCGGGGGGGGTTCGCGGTGCGTCGGTGGTAGGGAACCACACCAATTTCGGGGTTAAAGTTGATGGCCTACATGCTGGATTGCAAACGCCGCCCCGTAGCTGACGAACGGCATGCTGCAATGAGCCGGCTGTTATTCTCTGCCCGCTGATCAGCTGACGGGCGCCCAGGTGCTCGGCGGGAGAGCGGGGTTGATAAATGCGCTATAAGCCACACGCTTGTAGCGCCAACTTTAAATCGATATGACTGCAGTGTTTTTGGAGCCAGAGGAAATAAACCAGCATTGACATCTAAAGTGTGGTCTTTGGTAGTTTTGTGAGGTTTTACTTCGTTTTGCCCGGAAAGCCTGAGAGTTGCCTTGCCTAAAAAGGAAGACGGGATCCCAAGGGTCTCAGCTGCTCCCGTAATCCCCCTCTGATGATCGCCTTTCCCAAGATTGGTCTCCACCGTCCCACCCACCCATCAGCCTTTCCCAGAGACGAGGAATCGCTTGTTTTGGTGTAAAGAGGCAGCTCCTTGACTTGCTCTCCACCAATGCCCAGGAGGAGCCCTGCTCTCGCCCCACTTCCCTCCGCTACCCCACCAAATGCCAATGGGGGGGGGGGGGTGTCTCACCTGGTTGGAGGGAATTGGGAATCCCCACTGGCAGGTGGATCTTCTTCTCTGCTGGATCTATTTTAAGGAAAGCCTGGTCTTCCGCTTTGTCTTCAGTGCGTTCAGAAAACGAAAGTGGAAGCAGGAAAAAAACCATTTCCATCCTCTTTTGAAGCATCCTTCCTGTTTAATTATTCACATTTATGGTAAGTCTCTTTACTTTGCAAGAAAAGTAACAGGAAATGTGTTTGAGAAATGAGTTCCACAACTATCCAGCAGAGGGCAGCAAAGACTTCTCTTGGTCCTTGACTCCTCTGTGCAGCTGTTCCCCAACTGGACAACTTTAAGATTTGTGGACTTCAACTCCCAGAAGTCCAGAGCCTGTTATGCTACCTGAGGAATCCTGGGAGTTGAAGTCCAGAAGTCTTAAAGTTGGCACGTTTGGAGACCCCCGCTCTGTAGAGCTGCTTCTACTCATAGGGAGTTTGGCGGATGTTCCCCCAGAATGTGTGTTCCTGAAATTTGTACCCGCTTTCCAAGAGAGAGAAGAGTTGGGGTCTTCTGGAAAGAGGCAGTTCTTCCTCCCACTGCCCCCTCTATCTTCTCTTGTTAAGGTTAGAGACCCTCCCCACTCTCCTAGGGTTAGGGTTGGTCTAAGAGGAGGGGTCCAGAGATGGACCTCGAACTCTCCAAGATTTGTAGACTTCAATGATGCTGTCAGAAATCGCACTGAGTCTTTCTCTCCTATATTCTAATACAGAATATTATGACATATGGAACAGATTCTATCAATGGATAGAAGCACGAGGATGGAGTTGGAACACGAAAAAATTAGGCTAGGCAGACCTGGAATGAGATACTATATATGTATCGTCCTATTAGGATGAAGATGATGGTCAAAAGCATTTGTACAATACTAGCAATGTTCAAGTAGTATATATGTTATTTGTTTTCACTTTGGTTTTTATGGCGGAAATGCCAGGTCAATCACACTGTATTCGATATAGTTATATGTAAATAATAAAAATATAATGAAAAGAAAAAAGAAATTGCAGAGTTTCAGGAGTATCTGCAGGATTTCATCAAAAGTTGAGGTGGTGCCACAGGGGAGCCATTGAACCTCTGCCCATCTTGTAGGCATCTCCGTGGCTAGGTCATGTGACTGGGTGGGCCAATTTAACAGTCCATTGAACAATGCACACAAATTAAACTTTAATTTGTTTTGCTCCTGGGGGTGTTTTATTTGCTTTTGTTTGCATGTTGTTCTTTTGGTTGCCTTTTCTTTTTACTAGATCGTTTTTTCAGTTGTTTAGGAGTCTAGTGGTCCACTTCAGGAAACTCAGTTTTGCTGCAATTCTTCTCAGCCCCAAGGAGCTTGAGAAATCTCTCTCTGTCTCTGTCTCTATCTCTTTGTCTCTTTCTCTTTCCTTCTCTCTTACCTCTCTTTTTCTTTTTTCTCTCTCTCCTTCTCTCTCCCTCTCTCTCTCTTTCTCTCTCTGCCTCTCTCTCTCCCCCTCTCTACCTCTCTCTCCCCCTCTTTCTCTTTCATTCTTTCTTTCTTTCTCTCTATTTCTCTCTCCCTCTCTTTCTCTTTCCCTCTCTCTTTCCTTCTCTCCCTCCCTCCCTCTTCTCTTTCTGTCTCTCTCTCTCCCTCTCTTTTCTCTCTCTCTCTCTGTCTCTATCTTGTGGAGGCGGTGAAGGTGAAAAATGGGCCGTGTTTGCCTGTTGTTGTTTTTTTTGCCTCTTCTAACACACCAACCACCACCACCACCCCACCTCCACAAGCATTCTGCAGGATAAAATTGTTGAGCTTACCTTTTGGTTCTAGCCCGCAGGTCTCCCAAAGGCAAGTCCTGTGCTCTGCTGAAGGGTGGGTGGAGTGATGTGGGCGGGGCAACCTCGTGGTGCTCCGCAGGCCGAATTAATTGGTTCAGTGGGCCGCAGTTTGAGGACCCATGCCCTACACAGACCCATTTCCTCCCCCTCCACTTTTCCTGTTTAAAACATGCAGTTTATTTCTCTCCCCAAAGCCCCCATTTTCTTTTTGTTTTTCAGCAAGGCATCCTGTCGAAGCATTCAAACTATCTCCCCCCTCCCCTTTTCCTGTTTAAAGCTTCACAGTTTTAACCAACTTTTACTTAGCATCAGCTTTATTGCCCCTTTTGTTCCCTGCTTGCAGTTACAGCTGGCTCTTTGGGGTTTGACATTTAGCTATTACTTGTTACATGTTTTTAAAGACAGCTTATAATTTTTCCAGTTACATGCATTTTATGCTAAGCATTTTAGAAACAATACACACTCCTTTTTGTTTTGCTTATAATGATTATATATTTGTATATATCAGGATTTGTTTATCAATATTAAAGCTTCTAACTACCAGGAAGAATGAGTCCTTACATTGAAAGAGTGCCTGTCATTTCAGATCCATCCTGGCAGCGCCTGTTAGTGGGCATCCCCTCACCTGCTGCCCACCACATCCCTCACCTTGTTGGGTCCCTGCCACATCACCAGCCATCCCATTGAAGTGAATGGGACTGTCGGTGAGTCAACAGTGGGTCAGAGGAGGAGCCACTGCAGGACAGATGACAGTTGCTCTTTAAAAATTATGATTTAAATTGAGTTGATTTAAATCAAGCCTTTTTACTAGTGATTTAAATCATTATTTAAATGGACTTGATTTAAATCAAATGCACCATGAATTTGTCTATGTTTTTCTCAGGTTAATTTCTCTACCTTTCCCTCAGGCTTCTCTCTCTCTACTTTCCCCACAGGTCTCTTTAACTTTCCCTAAATCTATATAGAGAGGGGTGGATGCTACTGAAGTCCTGATCAGGTGATGGGGGGGTCTGCTATGAGCTGGCTCCCCCCTCACCTTGGCCCTTAACCCCGGGGTACACCTGGAGAGGTAATTCAGGGCCCATTAGGGATGGAGACCTGGAAAGAGCTGAGAAATGGCCCCAGAAGGGAATCCCTCCTTCTATGGTTTGGTTGGGCCTTTCAGCCAGCTGGAATTGGGGCTCTCATAATGTAAATGATGCGGGTTCAGCTAGATGACCACTGAAGGGCCCTCTTTATTCACAGTATTGTAAGAAAGAAAATGTGCTTGTCTGAGAGAAACGTGTTTGCTGGAGATTATATTAAAGTCAGTTAAACCCCATTATTGGTAATATATCTTCTGATGAGGCCCCGCTGTCACGGAAGGACAGGCATATAGAGAATGTCTGAAAAGGCTCACTGTCAACCA